>JARPMJ010006294.1:0-54033 GCA_033366665.1 Phoxinus dragarum
AATGGCATAGGTAACTCGCGATTAATCGCATTAATGTCATAGGTAACTCGCGATTAATCGCATTAATGTCATAGGTAACTCGCGATCAATCGCATTAATGTCATAGGTAACTCGTGATTAATCGCATTAATGTCATAGGTAACTCGCAATTAATCGCATTACTGCCATAGGTAACTCGCGATTAATCACATTAATGTCATAGGTAACTCGCGATTAATCGCATTAATGTCATAGGTAACTCGCGATCAATCGCATTAATGTCATAGGTAACTCGTGATTAATCGCATTAATGTCATAGGTAACTCACAATTAATCGCATTGCTGCCATAGGTAACTCGCGATTAATCACATTAATGTCGTAGGTAACTCACGATTAATCGCATTAATGTCATAGTTAACTCGCGATTAATCGCATTAATGTCATAGGTAACTCAGGATTAATCGCATTAATGTCATAGGTAACTCACGATTAATCGCATTAATGTCATAGGTAACTCGCGATTAATCACATTAATGTCATAGGTAACTCGCGATTAATGTCATAGGTAACTCGCAATTAATCGCATTACTGCCATAGGTAACTCGCGATTAATCGCATTAATGTCATAGGTAACTCGCGATTAATCGCATTAATGTCACAGTTAACTCGCGATTGATCGCATTACTGTCATAGTTAACTCGTGAATAATCGCATTAATGCCATAGGTAACTCGCGATTAATCGCATTAATGCCATAGGTAACTCATGATTAATCGCATTAATGTCACAGTTAACTCGCGATTGATCGCATTACTGTCATAGTTAACTCGTGAATAATCGCATTAATGCCATAGGTAACTCGCGATTAATCGCATTAATGTCACAGTTAACTCGCGATTGATCGAATTACTGTCATAGTTAACTCGTGATTAATCACATTAATGCCATAGGTAACTCGCGATTAATCGCATTAATGCCATAGGTAACTCATGATTAATCGCATTAATGTCACAGTTAACTCGCGATTGATCGCATTACTGTCATAGTTAACTCGTGAATAATCGCATTAATGCCATAGGTAACTCGCGATTAATCTCATTACTGTCATAGGTAACTCGCAATTAATCGCATTAATGTCACAGTTAACTCGCGATTGATCGAATTACTGTCATAGTTAACTCGTGATTAATCACATTAATGCCATAGGTAACTCGTGATTAATTGCATTAATGCCATAGGTAACTCATGATTAATCGCATTAATGTCATAGGTAACTCGCGATTAATGCCATAGGTAACTCGCGATTAATCGCATTAATGTCATAGTTAACTCGCGATTAATCGCATTAATGTCACAGTTAACTCGCGATTGATCGCATTAATGTCATAGTTAACTCGCGATTAATCGCATTAATGTCACAGTTAACTCGCGATTGATCGCATTAATGTCATAGTTAACTCGTGATTAATCACATTAATGCCATAGGTAACTCGTGATTAATCGCATTAATTCCATAGGTAACTCATGATTAATCGCATTAATGTCATAGTTAACTCACGATTAATCACATTAATGTCATAGGTAACTTGCGATTAATCGCACATTTTTATCTATTCTAAATATCTCTTGATTTCTTTTTGTTCCATAATTTTTTTTCTCATTTTAATGCTCTTATCAACATGGCAAAGTGGATCGGATTGCTTTGTGCAAATGTGTTTATTGAAAACAACATTTTGCTGATCAAAGATGAGTTTAAAGGATAAAATTATTGACTACAGGCGGACTAATTTTAGTGTTTTCAGATTCTAAACACTGCAAAAATATCTTTCAAAGAAACGTCAGTAAACACAAACACTGCAGACAACATGAGCTGTGCAAAATAATAAGTGATCTGGAAGCTTTACACAGTTTGTACAGTGGAGAAGTCGATCCCTCACAGCCTGAATAAGGTCTACATGCCATTCAATACCTGAGCCACGGGAAAGTGTTCACAATGCATTCTGGGATTGAATTATGAGTGACCTACTGCTAAAATCACTGGTGGCTGAACTGGATGCATGCAGGACTGCATTGAACTGGGAAAAAACTGGCATTTATTTAACTGGCGGTCTACTGGAAGAGCACGCAGACGATGCCTAAAAACCACTGTAAATAATGCTTTTTTGTCTTGTTTCCACTCAAAATATCTAAAAATTCTTAAATCAAGATGCATTTGCTAGATGAGTAAAATAACATTAGATATTAAGTCTAAGTTTTCTGGGGAAATTAATCAAAATAAGTGAGTTGATGGTTAAGAAAAGCTAAAAGCTTAATTCAAACAGAAACAATATTATTTGTCTACCCCCATTGGCAGATAATTGCTTGTTTTGAACAAAAACTCACGTAATGTTTATTTATTTCCCCAAAACAAGACTAAATATCTAATGTCAGTTTACTACTTTACTAATGCATCTTGATTTAAGAACTTTTAGATATTTGGACTGGAAACAAGACAAAAATACTGAGTAAAAAGCAGCTTTTGTTGAATACATCGGTATGGACAATAACTCAGAGGAGAAATCTTGTAATGAATCGGAGAGATCGTGATGAACGTGAGCCTGGGTTAGGGTTAGTGTGAGCCTGGGTTAGGGTTAGCGTGAGCCTGGGTTAGGGTGAGCCTGGGTTAGGGTTAGCGTGAGCCTGGGTTAGGGTTAGCGTGAGCCTGGGTTAGGGTTAGTGTGAGCCTGGGTTAGGGTGAGCCTGGGTTAGGGTTAGCGTGAGCCTGGGTTAGGGTTAGCGTGAGCCTGGGTTAGGGTTAGGGTGAGCCTGGGTTAGCGTGAGCCTGGGTTAGGGTGAGCCTGGGTTAGGGTTAGCGTGAGCCTGGGTTAGGGTGAGCCTGGGTTAGGGTTAGCGTGAGCCTGATGTCATGTCTCAAAGGAATCGAAAGGCCTGACCTCGTGATGTATATGTATGGATTACATTCGGAAGAAGAGGAATGCCCTCAGTATTAATATCTCATCTCTCTTCTGTGATACGGTCGGCTTCTCAAACCTGTTGCCATGGGAACCGAGAGAACGGCTTCCAGCTGACGCAGAGACACACTCGCTCAGGAGAACCACTGGTTTTTATCACCAGAAGCACTCACTGAACACTTTCGGGACAATTTTTGTTGACTTAACTCATTATTTTCTGTTATCTTTTTGCATGTTTTTTTTTTAAATAAACCAACTTATTTGGAAAAGTGTACCTGACAAATTTGGAAAGGTTTACAAGTACAATGAACGGATTTAATTTAGTTAAGTAAACTTCGATTTTAAGTTTGTTCGTTCAGGAGAACCGCTGGGTTTCTCCCAGTTAATACCATCAAAGGTTGCATTAGTTAACATTAGTTAATGCACTGTGGACTTATGAACACACAATCAACAGCTGGATTTTATTATCTAACATTAACAAATATTAATAAATACTAACATGTATTTCTCATTGTTGTTTTATGTTAGTTAATACACTAATGAGCCTTATTGTAAAGTGTTGCCAATGACTCTTGACTGGAATAGCTTGAGACTTGAAGTCATATTTGTGTCAAAACATATCAGTTATAATAAAAGGGCAAAAAGAGACTGTGGGATCTGACACACAATCATGCTCAAATTTACAGTGTGGTTTTGTTCTTCTTCAGGATTTTAGGATCTAACAAACAATATCATCTCAAGTAAACTCTTGAACAAAAGCTGATTTAATGCTTCCAGCGGCGTGAGCTGAACATACGGGTGTGTGTGTGTGTGTGTGTGTGTGTCTGTGTGTGCGTGTGTCTGTGTGTGTGTGTGTGTGACGCTCAGATCATCTACAGCTCTGTGTTACAGCCGTAATTACTGATGGAAAACGCCAACGCTTGTAAGTGTGTGTGTGTGTGTGTGTGTGTGTGTGTGTGTCTGTGTGGGCTGAAACGCTTGGACATTTATAGACGTCTCCAGACTAACAGCTTCGGGTCAGGTTTGCGTGACATAATTATGATGAATAACTCAGAAATCTCGTTTTGATGAACTAATATTGATTCTTAAATCCCAAGAATTGATCTTTCAGTCTTTATGTTGATGAATGAACAACACTTCCGTCATCCAGTGGTGAACCGTCACACATCTGTTAATTATCATTGTACTGATGCATTCCATTTTAATATTCATAACATTATATAATGTAATGATTGTGATATATTGCATATGTAGCCTAGTTCTTTTTAATTGTACTAAAATACTGACAGGTTGAAGGTTACTTTAAAATTTTGTTTAAAAAAAATGTTTTAAATAACTGTATTAGTATTTAAACTTCATGATGCACCGATTTTTTTTATTTATTTTTTTACCAAAAAGGAAAATGAAAATATTAATTTAGCCAAAAATTGGTTAATTGATTAAATAAATATAAACATTTAAAAGATGGCTGTATTATTAACTTCTTCTCGTGACAAGATTTAATCATACATTAGCGAAGTGTAAATATAATGCGTATGAACAGCGCTGAATATATTTAGCAAAATGTTCTTATGTTTTTTATAAACATTTAAATAGTGGCTGTCATAAAAGCATGAAGCATTTATTCAAACATGCATTAAATATTGAAGAAAACGTGAAGTAAAAATACATTGAATATGCAATATAGAGCATATATTTGCTGTAGCGGACGCACGAGTGTATGATCACTGAACGGCTCTTCTGAGGTAAATGTGGCGTTACGTGACATTATTTTTCTCAAGATGTTTTATTGAGGTCTTGAAATTAATCATGTTTCATGTAATCGATAAATCAGAAAGACGTCGATAAACAGCTTGAGAATAATATATCGCCACATTTACCTCAGAAGAGCCGTTCAATGATCATAAACTCGTTAGTCGGCTGAGGAAAAACTAGAAAAGAAACTTCTGTTAGTAAATATATGCTCTGCATATTCAATGTATTCTTTACTTCACATTTTCTTCAATATTTAATGCATGTTTGAATAAATGCTTCATGTTTTTATGACAGCCACTATTTAAAAATGTAAAAGAGTAAAAATATAATTATGCCATTCAAAATGTATTATTATAAAAACTTCGTAAACACTTTATATTACAGTGTCTTTGTTACATATATTACATGTACTTAAAGTGTGCGTGTGATAGTATGTGTGAGAGTGTGTGCGTGTGTGTGTGTGTGTGTGTGTGTGTGTGTATGCGTGCGTGTGTGTGTGTGCGTGCGTGCGTGCGTGCGTGCGCGTGTGTGTGTGCGTGCGCGTGTGTGTCTTCACTCACCGATGTTGGCATGCTTTAGTAGACGACAAATTCGAGCCTCTCGTTCCAGTTTTTGGTGATCTGCAAAAAAAGCACAAGCAGATGTTTATGACTGATACACACTTCACTACTCTGTGGATAAAAGCTTCTGCTGAATGACGAGAAATGTAAATGTTTGTTTAATAGCAGTGGAAATGTAGTGAATTTCACAGGACAGAAAAGTTAATGTCTGAAGTCTGTTCTAATGAGTTAATAAATGTTGTCTCTACTCGTTCCTCTGAGGTCAAAATTAACAGAATATATAAACGAGCAAACAGGAGTCATTGGAAAAATATGTGTGTAATGTTGCAGTTTGAGCATGAAAAAGGTCTGCACAGTTTCTGTTCAGCACACCACTCCAGCCAGCCAATCACAAAACACCGCTCCAGCCAGCCAATCACAAAACACCGCTCCAGCCAGCCAATCACAACACACCGCTCCAGCCAGCCAATCACAACACACCGCTCACGCTGATCAATCACAACACACCGCTCCAGCCGGCCTTTCACAACACACCGCTCCAGCCGGCCAATCACAACACACCGCTCCAGCCAGCCAATCACAACACACCGCTCCAGCCAGCCAATCACAAAACACCGCTCCAGCCAGCCAATCACAACACACCGCTCCAGCCAGCCAATCACAAAACACCGCTCCAGCCAGCCAATCACAACACACCGCTCCAGCCAGCCAATCACAACACACCGCTCCAGCCGGCCGATCACAACACACCGCTCCAGCCAGCCAATCACAACACACCGCTCCAGCCGGCCGATCACGACACACCGCTCTAGCCGGCCGATCACGACACACAGCTCCAGCCAGCCAATCACAACACACCGCTCCAGCCAGCCAATCACAACACACCGCTCCAGCCAGCCAATCACAACACACCGCTCCAGCCGGCCCGATCACAACACTCGCTCCAGCCGACCAATTACGACACACCGCTCCAGCCGACCAATCACGACACGCCGCTCCAGCCGGCCAATCACGACACGCCGCTCCAGCCGGCCAATCACGACACACCGCTCCAGCCGGCCGATCACGACACACCGCTCCAGCCAGCCAATCACAACACACCGCTCCAGCCGGCCGATCACGACACACCGCTCACGCTGACCAATCACAACACACCGCTCCAGCCAGCCAATCACAACACACCGCTCCAGCCAGCCAATCACAACACACCGCTCCAGCCAGCCAATCACAACACACCGCTCCAGCCAGCCAATCACAACACACCGCTCCAGCCAGCCAATCACAACACACCGCTCCAGCCAGCCAATCACAACACACCGCTCCAGCCAGCCAATCACAACACACCGCTCCAGCCAGCCAATCACAACACACCGCTCCAGCCAGCCAATCACAACACACCGCTCACGCTGACCAATCACAACACACCACTCCAGCCGACCAATCACGACACACCGCTCACGCTGACCAATCACAACACACCGCTCCAGCCAGCCAATCACAACACACCGCTCCAGCCAGCCAATCACAACACACCGCTCCAGCCAGCCAATCACAACACACCGCTCCAGCCAGCCAATCACAACACACCGCTCCAGCCAGCCAATCACAACACACCGCTCCAGCCAGCCAATCACAACACACCGCTCCAGCCAGCCAATCACAACACACCGCTCCAGCCAGCCAATCACAACACACCGCTCCAGCCAGCCAATCACAACACACCGCTCCAGCCAGCCAATCACAACACACCGCTCACGCTGACCAATCACAACACACCACTCCAGCCGACCAATCACGACACACCGCTCACGCTGACCAATCACAACACACCGCTCCAGCCAGCCAATCACAACACACCACTCCAGCCAGCCAATCACAACACACCGCTCCAGCCGACCAATCACGACACACCGCTCACGCTGACCAATCACAACACACCGCTCCAGCCAGCCAATCACAACACACCGCTCCAGCCGACCAATCACAACACACCGCTCCAGCCGACCAATCACGACACACCGCTCACGCTGACCAATCACAACAGACCGCTCCAGCCAGCCAATCACAACACACCGCTCCAGCCAGCCAATCACAACACACCGCTCAAGCCAGCCAATCACAACACACCGCTCACGCTGACCAATCACAACGCACCACTCCAGCCGACCAATCACGACACACCGCTCACGCTGACCAATCACAACACACCGCTCCAGCCGGCCAATCACAACACACCGCTCCAGCCTACCAATCATGACATGCTGCTCCAGCCGGCCAATCACAACACACCGCTCCAGCCGACCATTCACGACACACCACTCACGCTGACCAATCACAACACACCGCTGCAGCCGACCATCAGAGCACAGTGTGTTTTCAGAAGGAGGGGCTTCATAGAGACAGGAAGTAAACAGAGCGTTACTGACAGACTGGGAAGAGAAGGAGCCGCAACAATGGAGAATAATCAACATTCAAGCAGGAAAACCTGTTCTAGTAGTGTGTGTGTGTGTGTGTGTGTGTGTGTGTGTGTGTGTGTGTGTGTGTGTGTGTGTGTGTGTGTGTGTCTTCATGTTTCTGTGTGATCAGTTTTGTTCTTTCCTCATTGTTAGAAAAGTTTTGGCCAAACTCCATGTTCTTCCTCTAATGCCCCAGATGGAGAGCTTTTCATTCAAATCTAGTTTTTGCGTATTTTAAGTGTTGCTGTGACCCAGTTCAGTGTTTCCCCGCAGACTCAGAGTCAGACGGAGAGATGCCAGAAGTGGAGCAGATCTTCTCAAACCAACTCACTGTCCGTCGACTGACATAATGTGTGAGAGAGAGAGAGAGAGAGAGAGAGAGAAAGTGTGAAAGAAAGTGTGAGTGAGAGTGAGAGAGTGAGTGTGTGTGTGTGTGTGTAGAGTGTGAGAGAGAGTGAGTGTGTGTGTGTGTGTGTGTGTGTGTGTGTGTGTGTGTGTGTGTGTGTGTGTGTGTGTGTGTGTGTGTGTGTGTGTGTGTGTGTGTGTGTGTGTGTATGTATGGTGTGTATATGTGTGTGTGTGTGTGTGTGTGTGTGAGAGCAAGTGTGTATGTGTGAGTGTGAGTGTGTGTGTGTGTGTGTGTGTGTGTGTCTGTGTGTGTGTGTGTGTGTGTGTGTGTTCTCTCACACTGATGTCAACAGAGGTCAGCAACAGAGTTTTGCATAAGAAGCAAATTAGTGCAAAAGAGAAACTTGAACTGGAACGAAAAGAGGAAAATACATTTTACAGATTCCGGAGCGAGTAAACGAGCCGGTACTGTGAACAAACTCCGGCTTACAGGATTAGTTTCGGGTTGACAAAACCAAACCAATCCAACCAGGCTTTGTCGGTCACATGATGCCGATCATCCACTCAGGCTTTATACTGAGTTCAGGAGTTCAGTGACATCAGCAGCGAACAGCCAATCACAGGCTGAGAAACAGTGAAACTGAGACTCATTGCTCGTGAGAGAAGCAGCGATTCACTGCAGAATATTACGAGATTTAAACAAATTTGCACAGCAAGAATTAAATATCTGTCTCTGAAAGAGGACAACTAACATAAAAACTCTTGCTATATCAGTGCAAGTACGAGTTGTGAAGTTAGTTTAGGCAGTTGATAAAGGTATAGAGAGAATTGGACATTTAAGCTCACATCATTTTATAACTTTATCTGTTTATCTGCGTATTTATATTACCTTTATATATTTATTCAATTACACTGTGTGTAATAATAATTGATAAACTAAAATTTTTAAACTAAAAACTATCGGTTATCGGCTTTCAAATATAAAGAATTATCGGTTATCGGCTTTTATAAATATAAAGAATTATCAGTTATCGGCTTTTATAAATATAAAGAATTATCGGTTATTGGCTTTCAAATGTAAAGAATTATCGGTTATCGGCTTTCAAATATAAAGAATTATCGGTTATCGGCTTTTATAAATATAAAGAATTATCGGTTATTGGCTTTCAAATGTAAAGAATTATCGGTTATCGGCTTTTATAAATATAAAGAATTATCGGTTATCGGCTTTTATAAATATAAAGAATTATCAGTTATCGGCTTTCAAATATAAAGAATTATCGGTTATCGGCTTTTATAAATATAAAGAATTATCGGTTATCGGCTTTCAAATATAAAGAATTATCGGTTATCGGCTTTTATAAATATAAAGAATTATCGGTTATCGGCTTTTATAAATATAAAGAATTATCGGTTATTGGCTTTCAAATGTAAAGAATTATCGGTTATCGGCTTTCAAATATAAAGAATTATCGGTTATCGGCTTTTATAAATATAAAGAATTATCGGTTATCGGCTTTTATAAATATAAAGAATTATCAGTTATCGGCTTTCAAATATAAAGAATTATCGGTTATCGGCTTTTATAAATATAAAGAATTATCGGTTATCGGCTTTCAAATATAAAGAATTATCGGTTATCGGCTTTTATAAATATAAAGAATTATCGGTTATCGGCTTTTATAAATATAAAGAATTATCGGTTATCGGCTTTCAAATATAAAGAATTATCGGTTATCGGCTTTCAAATATAAAGAATTATCGGTTATCGGCTTTTATAAATATAAAGAATTATCTGTTTTTGGCTTTCAAATGTAAAGAATTATCGGTTATCGGCTTTTATAAATATAAAGAATTATCGGTTATCGGCTTTTATAAATATAAAGAATTATCAGTTATCGGCTTTCAAATATAAAGAATTATCGGTTATCGGCTTTTATAAATATAAAGAATTATCGGTTATCGGCTTTCAAATATAAAGAATTATCGGTTTATCGGCTTTCAAATGTAAAGAATTATCGGTTATATTGGCCAAATTTTCCTAATCATCCCTAATTGAATCATATACCATTATTATTACAAATTACCATGCAACTATGGTAAATAATATCTTTATTGAGCTGTAAATATGCAAATTAGAGGCTGCAGGATTCATAATGAATGTCCTCCAGCCTTAGATCCTCGTTTCTGTTCCCATAACATTAGTTTTGCTTCTCTATATCCATCAGTCTCTCGTCCATCTTCCCTCTCTCTCTCTCTCCCGCCAGACGCTCCTCAGGCGACCTCAAACGCCAGTCAAATTTCTGCTGTCTGTTTATGTTTCTATGGTGTTTTTTTTTTTTACACTCGTCTATTTTTGGCATCCTCCCCCGTGTCTGCATATGCAAATGTGCATCTGATAACTTCAGCCTTATTCAAATGAGCCGAGGACTCAGACCCGCTATTGTTTTCCACTGCAAACGCTCATTTGAATAGTTGGATTACATTCACGGGGAAATAAACGAGAACAAGGCAGAAATGCTGCAGAAAATGCAGAAATAAATCTAGTAAGGCTTAAAACAAGTCAAACGATCTGTTCAAATAAAAGAAATGCTATTATTAAAATTATAATTTTTTTTATCTACATTGATAATTATTTAGAGAGTGCCATCATATTGTCATGTTGCCTTTAACACAAGTTTGTTGATATATATTTAATATATGATATATATAAGTTTGTATATATATATATAGTATATTAGGGCTGTCAAGCAAAACATATTTTTAATCTAATTAATTACATGACCGGGCGATTAATTAATCACAAATCAATTGCACATCAATTTTGGCTGAGAAACATCCCCAAAAGATCCTTTAAATGAGAAAAGTGTCAAATTGACGTTCCAAAAACGAACTTTCGAAATAAATATTGGATTGGATTCGACAGAATTTATCTGTGATTTTAACGACAACAACCAATGATGTCCATCTTTAAACTTTGTCATTTTAATATGTAAGATTGATTTACGACACTGCATAGAATGAATGACTCAGATATTGAATTTTCAATGCAACATATTTTCCAACTTTTATTTGAAATAAACTAAAATAGCTCTAAGTAAGATGACGTGTGTGACATTTATGGCTCTGAATCCACTGTTCCAGGCAAAGCTTTCTGAATGAGCTCTGTGTGTGTGTGTGTGTGTGTGTGTGTGTGTGTGTGTGTGTGTGTGTGTGTGTGTTTACGTCATCTAAATCCCCACAGGAATGTAGTGCAGTCTCCATGGCAACCATGAGGAAGTGTGTGGATTTTGATTCATTTGAATGTGTTTCGTTCCACTTTCATATTGACTCCATACATATTTTTTGTCTGCGTTCGCATGTGTGGACTTGCTAATGAACGGCAAGCAAGAATTCCTGTCATTCTCCGCTGGCTGCTAGAGGGCATGTTGGTTCCAGTTTAGAAACGGGTGGGATTTTGTTGAAAAGTGAAAGCTGGAGAGAAGCAAACAAATGAGGAACTTTGTTCTGTTACTCAAACAGAAACTATCATTTTAAATAAAGTTACGGCTGTGTGTGTGTGTGTGTGTGTGTGTGTGGGTGTGTGTGTGTGTGTGTGTGTGTGTGTGTGTGTGTGTGTGTGTGTGTGTGTGTGTGTGTGTGTGTGTGTGTGTGTGTGTGTGTGTGTGTGTGTGTGTGTTCAGGCAAATTGCCATGTACTACATTATATAATGGGCTGTATGAATTCAGTATTATTAAAGACTGTTTAAATGAAGTGAGGAGCTGAATGTTGCTATTAATGAAGCATGTCAAATATGTAGCTGCAGATCATTTCTTTCCAAGGCAATTATGAAATTATGAAGCAACGTCATTATAGCTGTAGACGTCTTAATATGTCAACTTGTAAGAGTTTTCCCCAAGCCAGACACAGAAAATGTAATGTACTGTGCTTCAAGTGCAGTTATTTACAACAACTATCATTAGTATGACATGTACAGTCCTCTCTGGCAGATTACAGAAGTTCCGAGTAAGATAGAGTTATTAAAGTCCCCCTGTAGTCAATAATTTTATCGCTTAAAACTCATCTTTGATCACCACAATTACGTATTTAAGTCAAGTCAAGTAAGCGTTTTTTGCTTGAAAATGATTTCTTCATGCCTTAAAATGCCAGTCAGTTTGTGGCAAAACATTTTACAGTGCTTGTATATTGTTGGCTTTCAATGCATATGATAATTCATACTCATGAAATAGAACTGAAATGACATTCATTACAAGATTATTAGATAAAACATTTCATATTTTTCCATTCATGAATTTTGTCATCGAGGATTTCTATAAAATATTCTACAAAAATCTCGTCTCGTCTCGTGAGATAAGCGTCTCGTCACACCCCTAGTGTTCATACTATCATATTCGGAATGGTTTTAAACTGTCATTGGTGGGCCATGAGTTGCAAAAGGCTGAGAACCCCTGCTTTAACACACACCATGTGTAAGTTCATAAGTGGACAGCATTGCTGAGTATTTTCTGCTTAAAACTGCAGTGAACCAAAGACAGTCTCAAAAACACGGTTTGAAATCGCTGGTGTTTCTGACGTCACACACTACCTTGTAACCAATCAGATCAACGTGTGATCGTCAACCAGTGGATCTCTGAGTGAGGGAGTGAGTGGAGGCGGGGCTCATTTGCATATTCATAGAACCGCACATACTAAATGAGGCAAGGGTGTCGAGTTACATTCAAGATATTTTTAAAGGGTAACTAAACCCCTGGTCAGAGCCTGACTCTACCCACTGGCAATATTTGAAAAATGCTGGAAAAGTGGGCGTGCACCTGAGACCCGCAGTGACGCAGTGATTGACAGCTGCTGTCAGACTCGCTAAGATGGAGAGTGACTGGAGTGACGCAAGTAGCTTTGCAACAGAGCGGTCATTTAAAGTCGAGGACGAATTGTCTGTGGACACAGAGCCAAAACCATATCAATTCGAGCCGCGAGCTCAAACTGCGGTGTCGCATCGCATTAACTCCCGCATCGCGATCGGCATCCGACAATGCTAGCGAAGCAAGAGAGAATGGGTCCAGTATCGGAGTGGATTATTATTACTATTGACCTACATTAACCATATTTACTCGTTGTGTTTACACCGCAGGAATCAGGGTCTAAATGAAGTTCCGGTAAATATTTCCGCCTCAGAAAGTCCCTGCTGGCGAGGTGGTACTTTTTCAAAGTTCAGGAACTTTCGGGGGCGGGACTTGTGCGCTGTACGTGCTGATTGGTTGTTCACGCCGCATTTTGATTGGATGACTCCACGCAGCATTCTATTTTAACCGCCATTTTTAAATATCTATTGCGGTTCGTGGCTTCATGCAGTTAGAGTCTGTCTGCAAATATGGAATTTAATAAAATAAAAAAACACAGCTGGACCGACGACGAGGTTCAGGCTTTATTAAGCGCATTTGCGGAAGAGGACATTTTCAGCGCGTTCGTCCCAGCCGTCTCATGGTCAATGTCCGTAATAGTCAGAGCAATATCAGTGCTCGTCTCTTTTCTGCCGTTTTGTTAATTACATACATCACAAACAACCTCAGCACAGTTTGAATCTCCTCCATATTTATTATAAATGTGGCGCTCAAAACTGATGACTGTCCGCCGCAGACTGGGAGGAGCCGTCGCGCAGTTATAATCTCCCCGGGACTTTAGACCGCGGTGTAAACGCAGAAAGCAACCGGTCTGGGGCAAAAAAAGTTCCTGGGACAAATTGTTCCGGGTAATTTCGGTGGAAACGCGGCTAAAGACTGAACTGGACACACAGGCTTAAATACAAGGGCAACAAGCTAAACAAGATAACAAGGGGGTGTGGCTAATAGGAAGCACCTGGGAAGACTAATAAACACAACTGGGAGCTTCTAAACATGAAACAAGACAGAAACACAGACTAGACATATGACACATTTATTCCATAAAAGCAGTACGTCACATGAAGCTGAATAAAAGGGCTGATGCTTTAACTTCTTTTGTCTCCTAAAGCTTCCTTTTGAGTGTTAGATGATGTTTATAACTCAAAAACCTGTTGATCGTATCACTCAAAACTCGCTCATTAGCATGAAACGTCATTACTGATAATAGGCCTCTAGACCAATTAAAAATGCATCCGATTGCCTCTAAAAACTGATTATAATAAAACCCAAAGCTGTCTAATACCTCACGGACTCTGTTACGGTTATAAGTATATGTTCTTCTGCCAGCAAAGTATGACAGTAAAAGAACAGCTTGTAAATCGTCCTCATTACTGAGGCCTTTAAACAGTGCAGTCATTATCTTGTCTTCAGGAGCTCTTCTATCGCTCGCAACATGAGGACACGTGTGTAATTGCCAGAGGAACCTCTGCGTTCTTCTTCTGCACGTCTGCAACTCGACAACACATCCTGAACTGGCCATCTCATCAGCCATGTACCCATGTATTCATGAACGACATCACCCATGCTTCCATACACCTATTTCAATGCCAAGTTTAGGATATTGCTGGATGGAAATGCCAAGATGCACATGAATTCAAAAAATGTGAATACATTTTTTTTTGTTATCCGATTAGAAGACATGCACATAAACTATCATGTAAACTGAATACATTTTTCCTAGTGATATTTAGCTTTGCTCTACACACAAATGTTTTATGCAACAGTCCTGATGCTGACAAATCAACTAGACAAGGTGCAAAGACATTTGTCTGGAAGGTTTACATCAAAACACTAATAAAAAGCGGCACTAAACTGTGTGAACTATCCCTCACTGTACACAACACAGAGTATAACACACATCGCATCGCATCGCATCAGATGATTTAACAGTCCAGGTTCTGTTCATGATCTATAAACTGTGTGAAAGCTCCAGCTACCTCGAATCTATCAACAGAGATATATAAAGACATCAACTACAAGGTTGGCACTAAACGTACACTAGATTTGTGAATGGAGAGTATTGGGTTACATTACATAACACTGATATTTCCACTGAGGCTCCTGAGGAAGTCTCGGATATAAACACACACGAGGAGAAGTTCACCGACGCTTGACACTAAACCGTGTGGGTTCTTTACACACACTTCAGAAAACGCCAGGAAAACCCGTGTTTGGATGTAGCGAGACCAGTATCTGTGAAATATCTCACGGTCCGCCTGAAAATGGGCTATTTTTAGACAAGCTTTGCTGCGGGAAAGCTTTTGGTGAAATATAACCAATGCAAACATGAGTTTGATGCACATGCATGTCAGGGATTCATTCACTGAGAATAGAAGATTTGCCAAATAAACACTATTCGTTTTTTGTCTTTATGTGTACGTGTGAGCGGTAGTTTTCTCTCTGGTGAGCTAATGGTGCGTGTGTGTGTGTGTGTGTGTGTGTACGAGTGCGTGAAGCGGAGATCATCACATATTTTCAGATATTTCAATATAAAAGTGGATTTGTCACACACCTGCTAACACATGATTACTGTACCATTATGAGAATAAGGAGAAAGATTAATATTTAATTCAGTTGGACAGGAAGAAATCTGCTTGTTTGAAACATTGAAAAAAATAGCTAGGATTTATTTGATAAAATCCTCGTAACAATTTGCACTGAGAAATTTTAAGTAAATTTTACAAGCCTGTTATGATCAAGTAAAACATACTTACTATTGAACTTAACATTCATTTGATGTTTAATTGACACTTAACATTTAATTGAAGTTATTAATTCAATATTACTTACTTAGATTTAAATTTTTTAATTTCACATATACAGTTTATAAAGTAACATCTACTTAACTAAGTTAAGTAAATTTAACTAAATTAACTTTTTACTCAAACAATATAAATTTAATTTAACAACATTTAAAGTGTATGCTTTACTTAGAAACATCTAAGTAAATAATACAATATTACTAATTATTCATGCCCCAGTGCATGATGGGAACACCAGTATTAGAAAACTTGAGTAGGTCTTACTTAACTTTCTATAGTTGAGATTTGATTTCTTCTTTAATTTCTACAAGCTTAAATTGAGTAAAAATACAGGATTTACTTAGTTTTTTCAGAAAGTGAGGAAACATGTCCGTCTGCTGCAGGGACCGAGGACATTAACAGAACTGGGTCTTTCTGACGCGTATGCTTCCAGGACATTGTTAACTTAATTGGCTCTGAACTGAACGTAATTCCCGAGACCGGAGCAATCATTCCATCAATGCATCATCTTCTAGTTTAAGAGACTGACACATTTTCACCACCTATTTAAGAGTTCTGAATAACACTTCAATGGCACTTTTCTGATCTTCTCTTGTGGTTTGTTAAAGTCTGTATTAATTTGATTATTCATATAATATCAATCTAAAAGAGACCACCTGTGCAATCCATCTGGAGAATGCATCAGTCTTCATGTTCAAAATAAAGGGCCAGACTGTTCATCTCTCTAAACTGGAGACCCACACACTCTTCTGATTGGCTGTGATTTATGATTGATTTGGTTACGATTGCAGAGAGACTCCGCCCACACACTCTTCTGATTGGCTGTGATTCATGATAGATTTGGTTGCGAGTGCAGTGTTTGTAAAAACTCCGCCCACACGCTCTTCTGATTGGCTGTGATTCATGATAGATTTGGTTGCGAGTGGTGCGCTTGCAGAGACTCCGCCCACACACTCTTCTGATTGGCTGTGATTCATGATTGATTTGGTTGTGAGGGTAGTGCATTTGTAGAGACTCCGCCCACACGCTCTTCTGATTGGCTGTGATTCATGATAGATTTGGTTGTGAGTGCAGTGCATTTGCAGAGAGACTCCGCCCACACGCTCTTCTGATTGGCTGTGATTTATGATTGATTTGGTTGCGAGTGCAG
This sequence comes from Phoxinus dragarum, assembly GCA_033366665.1. Taxonomy (NCBI): domain Eukaryota; kingdom Metazoa; phylum Chordata; class Actinopteri; order Cypriniformes; family Leuciscidae; genus Phoxinus; species Phoxinus dragarum. Next base: position 16,900 of record JARPMJ010006294.1, read on the forward strand.
TGTGTTTGTAGAGACTCCGCACACACACTCTTCTGATTGGCTGTGATTTATGATTGATTTGGTTGCGAATGCAGTGTGTTTGTAGAGACTCCGCCCACACACACTTCTGATTGGCTGTGATTTATGATTGATTTGGTTGCGAATGCAGTGTGTTTGTAGAGACTCCGCCCACACACTCTTCTGATTGGCTGTGATTTATGATTGATTTGGTTGCGAATGCAGTGTGTTTGTAGAGACTCCGCCCACACACTCTTCTGATTGGCTGTGATTTATGATTGATTTGGTTGCGAATGCAGTGTGTTTGTAGAGACTCCGCCCACACACACTTCTGATTGGCTGTGATTTATGATTGATTTGGTTGCGAGTGCAGTGTGTTTGTAGAGACTCCGCCCACACACTCTTCTGATTGGCTGTGATTCATGATTGATTTGGTTGCCTGTGCAGTGTGTTTGTAGAGACTCCGCCCACACACTCTTCTGATTGGCTGTGATTCATGATTGATTTGGTTGCCTGTGCAGTGTGTTTGTAGAGACTCCGCCCACACACTCTTCTGATTGGCTGTGATTCATGATTGATTTGGTTGCCTGTGCAGTGTGTTTGTAGAGACTCCGCCCACACACTCTTCTGAGTATAACAGGCTTTAATAATCCACAAGGCAAATTCCAACTCAGATAAGCAGTCCAACACAACATACACTCGGATGAGACCCGACAGGGAAACTCAGTAGTAGAGCTAACGAGACACACACACACACACACACACACACACACACACACACACACACACCGAACACCATAATGAGATCATGACAACTGAGGCGGGAATGCTTCCAAACACAAGCAGAGTCCACGTGGAGTGACAATGTTGTTAGTTGAGAGGTTTTCCCTGACATGTACTGTGATATGATGTTTTATGTCATCATGTTTAATGTGATTATTCTCTTTGCAAAGCCGTGGGATCTCCTGGAGAATCAAGTTATTTTGAACCTTGCTGTCTGGGACGTTTCTATGACATGGTTCTCTCTCGAGTCTCCACTGCTTTCCCAATATGACCAGTTAAAGATCCCATTAAATGAAACTTCATCCTTGTCAGTGGACTCGGAGAACCTTTCATGTTCTGAACCTGTCAATCATGACAGAAACAACATTATAAAGTAAACTAGAAATTACCATGCCTGTGCAGCATTAATAATTACTAATTCTAGACTAAACATACAACTAAAATACCTGAATTCTGGATTGTCTTCATCTACATCATATTCCACTCATTGCTGACAGACCGATGGTTTTAATGTGCTGAAGTAATTTCTTCAGTTTGTTAATAAGCGTTGGATGCGGACACACACACACACACACACACACACACACACACACACACACACACACACACACACACACACACACACACACACACACACACACACACACACAACACTGCACCAGTGTAGATGCAAACTGTTCTCCGCAACCACTCGCTCTCCCTCATTCAGGTGTAGACACTCGCATTAGCCTGACAAAGCCTAAGCAAGATTAAAGAAATAAAAGCAGCTCACTGCGAACGCTGCACGCTGAACCCTGAACCCTGAACCCTGAACCCTGAACTCTAAACACTGCACGCTGAACCCTGAACTCTAAACACTGCACGCTGAACCCTGAACTCTAAACACTGCACGCTGAACCCTGAACTCTAAACACTGCACGCTGAACCCTGAACACTGCACGCTGAACCCTGAACACTGCACGCTGAACCCTGAACGCTGAACCCTGAACGCTGAACACTGCACGCTGAACCCTGAACACTGCACGCTGAACCCTGAACCCTGCACGCTGAACCCTGAACCCTGCACGCTGAACCCTGAACCCTGAACGCTGCACGCTGAACCCTGAACCCTGAACCCTGAACGCTGCACGCTGAACCCTGAACACTGCACGCTGAACCCTGAACACTGCACGCTGAACCCTGAACTCTAAACACTGCACGCTGAACCCTGAACGCTGAACACTGCACGCTGAACCCTGAACACTGCACGCTGAACCCTGAACTCTAAACACTGCACGCTGAACGCTGAACCCTGAACACTGCACGCTGAACCCTGAACGCTGAACCCTGAACGCTGAACCCTGAACCCTGAACGCTGCACGCTGAACCCTGAACCCTGAACCCTGAACGCTGCACGCTGAACCCTGAACACTGCACGCTGAACCCTGAACGCTGAACCCTGCACCCTGAACCCTGAACCCTGAACGCTGCACGCTGAACCCTGAACCCTGAACGCTGCACGCTGAACACTCTCTATCACTCTCACTCTTCACTGAATAACTTTTGTATCTTTATAAGAATCAAATTACATTGAATTCATATAGAGAAGACTATGCTTGACTAGTGTTATGCTTGTACTCAGGGTTGAAATATTTCGGCAGTATTTCTTACTATATGTTAAATAAACCTACTGTACTGTATTGTATTGTATGGGTCCTATTGTTTGTAGTATTTGCTTCTTGTTTTGATAACTAGAATAAAATGATTATTGTAAAGTAAAATGTCTTATATCGTGGTGTAAGATTTTGGTCATACCCATACAAAAGTGCAAAAATAGAAGTTAGCAAATGATGTCTTTTTCGTTCTGCCTGTGTTGTGCTGCTAACGGAAGGAATCACTCACTAAAGGCGTTCACACTTGATCCTCTTTAAAAGAGCCGAACTCAGATCACGTTCAGTCGACCCAAAATAGATTGAAAAATAACACAGTTATCTTTGCATTCATATTGTACGTAGTTCACGGCACATTGAACATACTTGAAAGCAGAGTCAAAATAACTCTCAGGTCCAAGTTTCAGTTCACTTTTTTGGTTTAAAAAATATACCCCCCCCCTCCCACCCCCCCCACACACACATACACACACACAATTTCTTCTACAGGTCAACCTTCAGCTTTTCCTGTTAGATTCTCTTTAGATTCCTCAAGTGAGTGCTTTCTACACAAAGGCCTGATTTCTTCCATTCGCTTGACGGTGTATTAAAGACACAGTATGAGTCGACAGGCCCACCGGAGCCGTCCCACGCTTGCACTCAGCACACACACCTGCTCATGTGAAGCACACACACCGCTGGCCTACTCGCTATTGACAGATCGACCATGAGGACCGAAGGCAAGCGAAGGTCTGCTCTATGATGGCCGGCTCCAGCTTCTAAAGCTTGCTGTCAATTCTACTACAAGAGATTATTTTAAGCGGTAAGCTTAAAAAGTAGCATTGAAATTAAAGTAGCATTGCAATTAAAGTAGCATTGAAATTAAAGTAGCATTGCAATTAAAGTAGCATTGCAATTGAAATTAAAGGGTTAGTTCACCCAAAAATGTTAATTCTGTCAGTAATTCCTCTCCCTCATGTCGTTCCAAACCCGTAAGTCCTTCATTCATCTTCGACACAAATGAAGATATTCCTGATGAAATCTGAGAGCTTTCTGTCCCTTCATTGACAGCAACGTCATTGCAACATTCAAGGCTCAGAAAGGTAGTAAAAACATCGTTAAAATAGTCCATGTAACTACAGTAGTTTAACCTTAAAGGACAAGTTCGGTATTTTACACTTAAAGCCCTGTTTACAGATCGTATCTGATGAAATAGAACGGTTAAGAAAAAAATTTGGACACATGCTGCTGTCCCGAGAATTTTAGGTTTATTTAGCTTTTGTGGACCTATTTTGCCAAACGCGTCACCGCCGTGATTCTTCCGTTGAGAGCTTGAATAATAGACACTCTAATGTGTATGACGAGGTTACCATCAAAAGTTGGCTAGGCTAAGTTACTCTCGATAACAGATTTACCGATCATGAAGTAGCCAATTACTCTAAGATTACTTACCGATCTGATAACTGGCCATTCAACCCCTCTGGCCTAGGACGCTTTTTCCAATTATGTTTCGGGACGTAGAAGAATGTCTCGATAACAGGTGTCCTGAGCAAATCCCGAACATCACGATATGTGACAAGTCGGCGAGACCTCGGTTTCGTCAACGGAGACGTTTAGATTCTCCATCCACTCTGTAACCAGTAGGTCCCATTCGGTGCAGCACAAACTCTCCTCTTCTGTAGACATCTGTCTACACTTTCGACAGGAACACCACCAAGTGCCTGTAAGCCTTGAGACAGCAGCAGCTTCGGCAACAGGCGTAACACTGGACTCCGTTGTCAACTGCCGATCTCAAAACCGACTCATCCTCCCATATAAATGTCTCGGAATCCATTTTTAAGTTGACACAGATAGCTTCGATCTTGTAAAAATGTTTAGATAGGTTAGCCTGCGATACCGCGTCCGCGACTGCATAAGACTACAAAAAGCATACAAACAACCCCATTTCCGTTTCCCGCGGCGGAGTAATACCGTACCTCACACAGCGAATCCAATACAACTTAAAGGAGTTGGACAAAAACTAGGATAAAACCTGTTGGAATGCATCTTTTTCAGCGATTTTTGAGTGCACACACCAGTGAACACCCCTGACCACTCGGTGAGTTTCACGTCTTTGTAAACGAAAGTTGAATGTGTTTTAGGAAGGAATCTTCCAGTGCACATAGACAACCATTGTGGGGTGGGGGGGAAAGCAAAATAAACCTAAAATTCTCGGGACAGGAGCATGTGTCCAAATTTTTATCTTAACCGTTCTATTTCATCAGATACGATCTGTAAACAGGGCTTTAAGTGTAAAATACCGAACTTACCCTTTAATGTTATGAAGCGACGATAATGCTTTTTGTGCGCAAAAAAAAACTAAAATAACGACTTTATTCAACAATCTCTTCTCTTCCATGTGATTCTCCTACACGGATGATGAAGTGTAACAGCGCAGCGCTTCTGGGGTGTACGTCAGAACGCCGGCTCACTATTGGCTGAAGCTGGTCATGCGTGTGATGCTGGCCAATAGTGATCCGGCGTTATGACGTACACCCCAGAAGCGCTGCGCTGTTACACTATGAGAACTCACTCAGAGACACACACAGAAGAACATCAAGAGTTTAATCAAGTCATTATTTTTATTTTATGTTTGCGCACTAAAAGTATTCTCACCGCTTGATAATCTTCAGGTTGAGCCGCTGTAGTCACTCGGACTATTTTAAACATTGTCTTTACTAACTTTCTGGACCGGCAAGTTTCAATTACAACAGAAGCCTCTGGAGGAGTGAGACACTCTCAGATTTAATCACTAATATCTTCATTTGTGTTCTGAAGATGAAGGAAAGTCTGACGGGGAACAACATGAGGGAGAGTAACGTCTGAACGTTACGTTTTGAGTGGATGAATGATGAGCACGAGACGCCGAAATGGAGGCCAATAAAGATTCTGAATGGAAAGTTTACTTTTAAAAAGTTGCCAAATGGTTAAATTGACAAGACCAAAGTAATCTGTGTGTTTTGTCGTTGTGAACTGAGCTATCATCGCAGCACGTCCAGTCTAGATAGTCAAGCACACACACACACACACACACACACACACACACACACACACACAGCTGATGCGTTTCTTCGCCCACTCGTCATCAGTAACGTTACCTACGTTTTATTGATGGACAGTGTTACATTGTGTGAGAGATTATTTGCTCCAAGTGAGAATGTTAGTGTGAAATTGAACACATATGCCAATGTTGTTTTCAATAAAATAAAAAAAACATTTGCACAAAGCAAGCCGATCCACTTTTCCATGTTGATAAGAGCATTAAAAAGAGAAAAAAAATAATGGGACAAAAAGAAATCAAGAGACATTTAGAATAGATAAAAATGTGCGATTAATCGCGAGTTAACTATGGCATGAATGCGATTAATCACGATTAAATATTTTAATCGTTTGACAGCCCTAAATTAAATGTAAAATAACACTGTTCACTGTATAAATGTAGTATAGATCTTTGTTAAAGCTGGTTTCTGTAGTTTGATCAATGACATATAGACAACGGCAGGTGTTTATAGGCTACTGTCACTTTAAAAGCGAATGCAAGTCCGTTAAACTTTTGCAAATAACAATCGCGTTCCTGGACAGTGAGTGTTGCACGTTAAGATCAAATCGGATTTTCTCCAGTCATTGTTAAAAAACAAGCTAACAAAACTGGCAAACTAACGTTAGTGAAGCGCCAAGGGGATCGTTCTGCAACCAACTAAGCTCCGCCCACAAAACCCATCACCATGTTTACTGACTGAAAAAGGGTCTATGATATATAATGATGCACATCCTTCTCTTGTTCTCCTTCTCGAGACATAACCGACTGTGTTTATGAGCAGGGGTGCACGTAACTTGTTCAGTGAGTTACTCAGGCGAGCACCAGGAGACGGGGTTTGGTACTCGCCCCATATGTAGCGTGGCCACAGCTGTCAATCATGACGTCACATTCCCGTTTTTATAGCATCAAATAAATTATGAGAATACTTGCCGAGGCTGGTATTTTGACATAATTTTGAGTTCATCCAAAAAGAAAAAGTAACTAAGTAATGCAATTAGTTACTTTTTAAGGGAGTAACGCAATATTGTAATGCATTACTTTTCAAAGTAACTCTCCCCAACACTGTTTATAGGCTACTGTCACTTTAAGAGCGAATGCACATGTCTAATATAATGATGCACATCTCTTTCTCGAGACATAACCGACTGTGTTTATGAGAATACTTGCCAAGACTGGTATTTTGACATCATTTCGTGTCCATCCAAGTACAAGGAGGCGCGAAGTAAATAACAGTGTCTGGATATATTCCGGGGGCCATGACATTTTTGTGCAAATTATAAAAAATGATGACGGTGGTAATTAAAAAAATTAAAAAAAAGTGGCAAAGAAAGAGTTAAACAAAGACTGAAGGAGGAGCCTGAAGCTCAGCGATGGTGATGCGAGTCATGTGACTGTGGTGTAGTTCGTTTAGCTGGCCATTGTATTTACTCGTGTTCATTTGTGAAAATTATCATGACGAACAAAACGTGTAAAAATCATACATGTTTGAGTTTATGTTCTGCAATAATCCAAAAGCCAGTGGAAAGAATATCATGATATGATACACAAATATGTCATCACTGCTAAACTCTACGCATTAACATGTTAGAAAGTATCATTTTAAGAGCTAATCTGTGATCAGTGCTGTTCCTGGTGCGAGCGGTCACGCGCCGTGTGCCGCAGGAACGGTTTATGCATCAGTAAATCAAGCCAGTAACTGAACAGTTAATTCCACACTCTGTCATTAATACTGTAATTAAACAGCATTCAGAAAACGATGAAAGATGTTCCCTAAGCGATCGCTGGAGCTCGAGTCAATCACTGACAGAAACTCCTGTTATAATCAATGATGCTGTTTACACACACACACACACACACACACACACACACACACACACACACACACACACACACACACACACACACACACACACACACACACACACACACACACACACACACACACACACACACACACACACACACACACACACTTATTTGCATTGTGTTGTGATGAAAGCATGTGTGATAGTGCAGAAATGGCCAGATCATCGTGTGTGTGTGTGTGTGTGTGTGTGTGTGTGTGTTCAAAACATGACTCTGATCAATGCAATGAAGATCTAAAAAATAATGTTACAATCAATACTTGTAAGGATTAGTTAATCTCATCAGAACATTGTAAAGATGTAGTAACAATTTACCATTACTTATTCCATGTGCAAAGATTTACCCAATCACACCCGTTTACATTTAAGACTTCTAAAATCAGTGTAGAAATGTAAAAAAATAATAATTTGAATGCATAAGGTTATGGTTTGTCCAACACAACCCTGAGTATGAACAATATTAATAGCCTTTGCAACTGTTTAAATAATATTATATTATTATATTATATTTAAAATAATGTTGTCATTTTTTACTGGTAACATCAGACATCTGGCATTATCAGGACCCACAGATATTCCCCCAGTGCATTACCTTATATATAGTAGTTTAATGTAGTACTGCCACTCATCTCTATAAACTTAATTTATTTCTCACAGTCATTTTTATTTTCGGTGAACTTTCCACAATACATATTATATTGTTGCATTTAAAAAAAAAAAGATGCATGTCCATTTAGGGCTGAAATCAGTGTAGAAATGTCAAGAATGCAGTTCATGACCTCTTTAATGCCTACGGCTAATGGTTTGTCCAACCCAACCCCGAGTATGAACAATATTAACAGCCTTTGCAACTATTTAATAAACACTATACAAGACCAAGGACAGTACGCTGTGGTTTTGTGCACGCTAAAAACAATGACCTAACCGTGGTTAAAACTCAACAACCCTAGTGTATTAACTCCAGTGTAAGTCAGTTCATCTCCAGATCTTCATATACTCACCCCTGGCAGAAAGCTTCTTAGTGTTGATGATTTTGGCAGCAAATTCCTGACCAGAAGAGATTTTCATGCATCTTCGCACCACAGAAAATGCTCCTCTGGAAGTTAAAAAATAAATACATAATTTCAGATTTTGTTTCTTTGCAGGATGCAAGATTTTAAAGTTCATAAAAATAACACTGCGCTTTTAAAGAAAATGATTAGACTTTCTAAAACCAAATCAAGAGCCTTGTGTTGAAAAGGTTATAGTCCTGCTTCTCAACATCAACACAACTCTGTTTAGGAAACACACAAAGGTGGGGTTTGCCAAAGAACGAGAGAGGAATAATATACTTGATTGTCTGTGAAAGAGTCATGAAGGAAGACTGACAGGTAATCATGCTGTCCGTGCACTCAAACACCTCAGACTGTACGAATCTTTCCCAGTTTAACTTCATAATAATTGCACTTACTTCCCCAGCTCCTCGTACAGCTGGTACTCGTCGGTGAACCTGGTGCAGGTTGTTGAAGCCATGCTGAGAATCTGAGCGCAAAAGTCAAATCTGCGGTCAGTCTTCCTGAATATCCTCAATGCAGAGCACAAGTGAAGCTTTCAACAGTGGACAGAAGTGAAGCGTCCAGGTGTGCCACTGCGAGTCCTCTCTCAGGTGTCAGATAGAGACTGACTCTGGTTTGACACTATTTGAAGTTGAAGCGCCGCACCTCTTCTGATCAGAGATTCGCGACCGTGTTGTTCTTTTGAACCGGTTCTTTTCACTGATTCGAGAGAACCGATTCGCAAAACGTGTGTTATTTATTCGAGTCTCAGGGGATTCATTGCTGTGAGCTATTATGGGCTGTTATCTATGCATAAGATTCGTAATTTACGATTATATATAAAAAACTCTTGTTACAAGACTAGAATTCTAGAAAATATTGCCAAATAAGTAGTTTTATTCCCTGAAAATGTTATAATTTTGCAAAAATGTATGAACCCAACATAAACACGTAATCTGCACGTTTAATCTAGAAAAAAAAGTACTCTATTTGATTGATAGTTGACAAGATCGAGACTAGAAAAAAGGCTTCTTTTCTAATTTCATACGAAATATTTCATTAGAATGTAAATCATCATCCTTAGAATTTGTCTAAAAAGTTAATTCGTATATAAAAAATCCTTTGTTCATTTTCACCCACAGCCACGTTAAAAAAAACATATTAACATGGAGCCTTTATTTAATAACTTTCGAAACTGTGATGTTTCACGCAACATTTCACTCAATCATTGAAGCTCATTAAACACACAAAGTAATAAACAGCAGTAGGCTTGAAATTAATTACTTTCACTTCGAAAAAGAAAGCTGTAAAATAAATGCCATTCGGGGAAATTTGTAAACGCTATTGCGTGATGAATCTAATTGAACACCGAATCGATTCATTTGATCAGAACATTCCAACGAACCGATTCGCTCAAATGAATCGAATTTCCCAACTCTGCTTAATCTCTCATATCTCGCTTCCTGCTGTTGAATGCGATGTAACAGCGCCATCTGGCGGCACAAACACGCGTGTGCACGAGTCTGAAAACACTAGTTTATCATGTATTATTATATTGCAGGATATTCGTGAATGTGTGAGGATAGACCCGTTGATCGACTGTTATGTAACTCCAGTCTAAACTGAAGCATGATAGGTCTGCTCAGTGCACTGTCACCTTGAGGTAACTGGATGACCAATTATCCTCTTAAAATACTAATCCTGTAAATCCGGTGCAGAACTCTCCCTCGTCCACTTCTGTCTTCAAATCAGTGACAGAATAAAGCTCCCTCGCCTCTTGATTTTTCACATTTGGTCTATTTGTCACTTTTTTCTCACTTTTTTTTTTTTTTGTTAAGGATTATTTTGTGAAAGTGAATTAAAGCAATCTCTATGCATTTTTACATTTTCAAAAAAACTAACTTTATAAGTGTGTTTCCTCGGTTTCCTCAGAGTCCCCATGAGTCTGTGTGCATTCAGGTCGTAGTCCCCACCGGGATACACACACACACACACACGCGCGCACCTTAATTAACAGATAAAACTATCATAATGTGTACATATATTCTTCAGAGGGTCTACTACTGATATATTTTGAGAAATATAGGCTACTCATATATATTGCATAGACGTGTGTTGTAAGACATTTGTTATCTGTCTCAATTGTGACCGGTAGTAACACAGTGTTTCAATTGAAAACTCAGGTTTTGGCTGTTACTGTAATCCCCCAAGTTATCAATTGTTTATTTTTACACAGTTTAAAACTATCAGGTGTGTTGGACCTCTAGAGACGTACGTGACCCCCAAGTCTAATTGAAGAAGTTGGTGTGGTGTTCTGATGGAAATTCTGATGGTGTTTCCCACTGATCACTATTGTGACTGAGTATAAAACCTAATATTTCACCAAGATAAAATCAAAGAGGGCATAAAGTTTGTGTGTTAGTGTGTTAGGGACGTCTAAGGAGTAAAATGCATGTACTCAAATTGCAAGAAACAAATTGGGGTTAAACAGGTTATGTGTGTTGGTTTTGGACCCTGATTTAATAAATTCCAAATAAATAAATAAATAACACACACACACACACACACACACACACTCACTCACTCACTCACTCACTCACTCTCACACACACACACACACACACACACACACACACACACACACACACACACACACACACACACACACACACACACACACACACACACACACACACACACAGAGAGAGAGAGAGAGAGAGAGAGAGAGAGAGAGACACACACACACACACACACACACACACACACACACACACACTCACTTACTCACTCACACACACACACACACACACACACACACAGAGTGAGAGAGCAGCTGAAGGCAGGGATGAAGGAAAGACAGAGGAAAATATGAACATTATATGAAATATGAAACTTTTGTTGGTTTACAAAAAGAGCTCCAGTCACGCTTGGCAGAAATGGCGCATTACAGGAAACAGGAGTAACACATACATGTGTATTCACGGCTGATTCATGGGCACTTCGAGATTAACATCATCGTCTGGCTCTTCATATCTTGTTAGTGGAATAGTTCCCAATGCCAATGATCAAAGGATATGTTTCCGTGAGTAAATCTGGCGGCAGGGATAATTACTGTAAACAGCACAGATATACAGAAATGTGAAACAACGGCATATTAGAAACAGGAATATCTCATCCTCGAGGATTGCGGACACACATGCGAGAGTGACTGTCCTGTCGACGTGTGAAGCTCGTGTGGTTCTGCTGGTTATCTAGTGTAGAGCGAGTGTGATCTGATCCAGCTGTGCTTCACACGAGCTTCACGAGCACAGCTGTGCAAGAGATCCTCGGACACGGTCCAGATTATGCAACAGCTGCGTCATGTTTTCTGCAATAAAACTCATGCTTCTTTTTTTATATTAGTTGGAATGCACTGAGGTTCATATGCATCTGGCTTGTTGACGGACATAACCACACAGCTCGAGTCACTAAACTGAAGCGTTACACAGCGTCTTAAACCAGACGCAATGCAACACGATAGGCCATTCTCACGCTGACACGTTTGACTTCCGCGTTCAGTGATCTTTGTGCGCTGCCACTTCCGGTGAATCACTCAGGCGAACCCATGATGGACGACCCTACGTCGCATCCCTGGTAAATTTACCCAAAATAACTTTTTCTGACGTACATCGACTAACTGAACAACTGTCCGTCACAGCGCGCTCCAAAGTGGACGAGGGATAACATTACAGTCTCTTTTTCAAGACTTTAATCTACGACTACGAAGTTGAGTGGCTACTAGCTACATACATTACACATAACATAACATTAGCTAGCTAGGTTAGCTTATGCTAACGTCAGTTTAGCGTCAGCTCAGATGTTCGTATGGTTATAAGGTGTTTAAACCCTCTGGGGTCGGCAAACGCGCCGGCGCGTTTTGCTCGATTTTTTTCACTTAACAGCAAAATAGACTTAAAATACTCCGTCATTTATGGTCATACAGACTTAAGAAATAAAAACAAATAAAATACAGAAAATAGACTGTTAAATGTCTACTTTTTATGTGTCCACTTACAAGCTGAAAAAAACATTGTGCTTTTATAAAATAAAGAAAATAAACAGGGTGTGCTTTCTGCCTCTCCGTCTCCGTGAACTTTTTTTCTGAAGCACGTCTATAAACTTATTGGGCCCTATTCTCTTCCGGGTCTGTTGTCAATCTGCATTCACGACTCCACAGTGACGCTGCTGACGTAAGACGCTGATGACGTGTTCTCTCGTCCGTGTAGTATTCGGGTTCAAATAAATATGGATGGGCAAAAAAAATGCAAGTCTTCCTCTGTGTCGAAATCCTTAGACATGTTTGTGAAGATTGTTTTGTTTACATCGTGCGTCTCCCTCAGACTGTAAACGAAGCTCGGGCGCACCAGATAACACGTCATCAGCGTCTTACGTCAGCGCGTCACTGCGGAGTCCTGAACGCAGATTGACAACAGACCCGGAAGAGAATACAATGCTGAATAAAGTAGTTTTTGTTATTTTTGGACAAAAATGTATTTTCGATGCTTCAAAAATGTCTAACTAACCCACTGATGTCACATGGACTACTGTGATGATGTGTTTATTACCTTTCTGGACATGGACAGTATACTGTATATACAGTTTCAATGGAGGGACAGAAAGCTCTCGGACTAAATCTAAAATATCTTAACCTGTGTTCCAAAGATGAACGGAGGTCTTACGGGCTTGGAACGACATGAGGGTGAGTCATTAACGACATTATTTTCAATTTTGGGTGAACTAACCCTTTAAACAAAACTCAGCGAATACTCTTCACACAGACATGTTCTGGAGGAGACTTTACAGGACTCTCGCATTGGCAATATAATATCTTGACCCAAAATGATGCAAATAACATCACAAAATTCAATTAACATTTACTAAACTGTCAGCAGGACTAACCGGTGCACTGGCACAGACACTGAAACCAAGTGACTGACAAAGTTTTCTAGTTGCTTGTTGTAAGTGTGCGTGTGTATTGGTTTATACCTTGAAAATCAGTACCAGAGGTTGTAAAATCAACTCTTTGTTTATATAGTTAAGCCCGTATCCATTCCATTATTGTCTTTTAAAAGATCTAAAATCTAAAATCTTGAAATTTCCCAGAGAGCAAACTTAAGTGAAGAAGGGAGACTGAGAAAAAGAAGTATGTATTGATCTTACATTCAAGTTGAACTGGTGCCAGACCAGACCAGGCAAAGCAACAAACAAAACAATTATATTTTAACCAATGAGATCATCACAGTGATTTTAAAAAATACTTCACTTAATGCTTCCTAAAGTGTGTTTCTTTTTTCCGAGGATCGAAATTGGAAATCGTCTCATTTTTTATTAAAATAGCACCAATTTCTAATGCAACCCAATTGTTTTTAAATTCAAGCTCTAGGACTTGCAGTAGTAATTCAAGTGGCTTCCTTCCCAGCATGCATTACTTCTCAGTGAAGGTTTGTTGTTTCTGTGCTTTAGAGCAGGGCTATTCAATTAGAGACCTGAGAAACGCTTTCCATGTGAATATCTCAGCAGTTATTATGTGTGTCCCGTATTTCTGTCGACCGAACCAACGACACCAATCATTCGTAAATGAATCATTCTTTTGGTTCGATTCTTTCCTTTCCGTGAATTGGCCAAACTTTTAACGGGCTGATTCGATTCGGATTTGTTCGGACCGCTCTGTTACTAGCTAAGTTTCCATCCACTTGTCAATCGAATTATCTGAAGTTCAGTAAAAAAACTCATGCGAATAAAGCTGGTGAAAGTGTGTTTCCATCCGACGGCTTTAAAGGGAATAGAAACCTGTGCGTAATGACGTCACATCCTGTTTTGCGATCAAATTGGTGTATCAAATTGATTTTAAGGTGTTTCTGCACTGAATCGCACAACATTCAAGCCAACATTTGCGAACAAAGTTTTGCTAGACAAAATCCAATTCATTACTTATTCGGCAAATAACGTTTCCATCAGAGTTTATTGCATAAGCTGTATATCGATCAAGATAAAATCCGATGAGACCGAACGTATTTCATTTGAGTCGATATTCATGAAATTCAATCGAATTTTACTGTTTCCATAAAGCATTTTTCATTCGATCACTTAATTCGGTGTGGATGGAAACATAGCTAATCATCTGAAGAGGTTCCTCGTCATTAACAACAAATAAAGAACAAGTCGCGCTGTTTTCAGTTGTTTTACTAGTTTACTTTAACTACGCAACGCAAGCTTAAAGGAGTTGCGTTTACTCCCGGTCCCGGACACTATTATTAAACAGCGTTGCGACATCCAGTGAGAAGCGTTTCAATTCGACACAACTCTCAAATCAATCGATGATTTAACTAGTTTTAAATCGGATGAAACGGCCTCAACATTCCCAACACGACTGATGAGGAATACAGCAGAAACCATGAGCCATGAACTAAGTTAGAAGACTTTAAATCCCATAATCACCACCCATACAAACATTTACCTTGAATTTAACATTACTGTATTAGATTTATTATGGGGGTAGAGGGATATATAATACATTTTTGTTATGAAATTATGGCAGTTTCTTTAGTTTTTCTTTTTGTGTTTATGCATTTTTTATACAGTGGTAGTGAGTAGTCATTCATGGGTTTACCTCTGATTCCCAAGTCTCTGTCAAAATAATTTAATTTAAGCCTATAATAATTATAAATAAATATAATTCTTACCAATAGCTATGAGCTTGTATAATTCATATATTTGTTCCAAGGAAAATTGTGCGCAGCTTTAAATTAGTTATTTATTATGGTCTTATAAATCTGCATACTTTTTGAGTACCACATTTTCAAGTAAATGCAATACTTTTGTTTTAGGTTTACTTTAGCTTATTTATTGATACTGTTATGTTTCAATAAATAATAAACAATGTTTCAATAAATAAGATAATCCCACCGGCCCACCTCAACTTTTCGATTGAATAATCTGGCCCTGGAATGAAGCGAATTGAATAGCCCTGCTTTACAGGCACCAAACGGAGAAGCAAAAACAATGCTTTTCTTCCACTCTTCCAGTCTGTCCTGACCCACAGTTTATTGAGCCAAAACATTTCAGACTTTACAAAGAAGAGCAAAGCTTTGAAAGTCCCACAGTGTTTACACTCCATAGTTCTCTGCACATTGAACTGGGATAGAAAATATTTAAAGTATGAAAAAAAAAGACATTTGATCATGAAATTGGAGGTAAATCTATACATTACTTCTGGAAGTTAAAGACTACATCCCTGAGTTCATAACGGTACCAAGAATGTCAAAACGGGAGCCAACAATTCTATAGACATCAGGTCTTTCTTTTGAATTTCCCTCTCCGTTTTCCTTTTTTCCAACTCTTCATCTGTTCTAAATCATATAAGAGAAGGTTATCATCCTCATCTTCGTCATCATCTGTGTACCAGGGACCCCCAGACCCCCCCCATTATACTGAGGATTGGAGCGATAATCTTTGGGAGGGTAGCGGCACGGCACCGCTGTCTTGTTGTACCGTAGAAGCCTGAATAGCATCTTCTTCACCACATGTGGGAATCGTCGGGAAAGATCCACTCGTTCATATGGATCTGCTGTAATATTGAAGAGCCATATAGACTTGCCTCGATCCCAGTTCACGCGCTCATTGTGCCAACGATTGGCCAACAGCAGGGTGGAGAAAGTCTGCGGTGGGATCCAGTCACTATATCCTGGCACACCAGTGAGAAGCTTCCAGTCACCGACACGAAGTGCCGCACGGATGGCCGTGTTCCAGATCCCATAGCCTGCTTTCCAGGAGCCATTCTTGGCTTTGGTGTAGATGGGGTCTATGTTGTGGAGAATATCCAGTCGAGGTGAAGGACGTCCCTCACTGATGGCTTCCCAGACATCATAGCCATCAAGACTCTGGTTCTCATCTAGCGTACCTTCACCAAGCATCACCAGTGTTGGGTACCAGTCAGTAATATGGATCAGAGCCCTGCTTCTAGTGCCCTTTTTGACCAGTAAAGGACTATGTACGAACCCTACCGCCCGTATACCTCCCTCCCAGTAAGTCCCTTTACTGCCTCTCAGTGGCCAGTTGCTGCCTCCTGCCATTGGTTGGCCTCCATTATCTGAGGAGTACACCATAACCATGTTGTCATAATATCCATACTGCTTGAGAGCAAGAGTTAGATTGCGTACGGCCTCATCCAAGCAGCTGACCATTGCAGCATATTTACGACGATGCAAGTTTGGGATGGACTTGTAGCGTTCGAGGTAGCGAGCAGGAACCTGTAAGGGAGAGTGCACTGCCTGGTACGCCAAGTAGAGGAAGAGTGGCCGATTAGGATTGTGAGATTCAAGGATTTTCACAGCCTTTTGGGTATACATAATGGTGGAGTAGATGCCATGGTCCTGCTCCCAGGCAGCTTCTTCCCCCTCGTGAAGATCGTACCCACACATTCCCGGGCTGTCACATTTGTAATGGCTGTAGTAGTCACCGGTACCCAACAAAGAGCCAAAGAAGGTGTCAAAGCCACGCTGCGTGGGCATACAACCTCGCTTATAAAACCCAAGGTGCCACTTTCCCACCATATGAGTAGAGTACCCAGCATTCTTCAGTTTCTGCGGAAGGGTGATGTTCTCCAAAGGGAGGCAATTCGGCTGAGTGGGGCGGATGATGGAATGCTGGAGGCCGGTGTGGATTTGATATCTAGGACATAAAAATGCACTAAATTAGTAACAAACATGACAAGCACTGAATAAAACAGACATTTGATCCTCATCTGAGATCATACACTGGTTTTCTCTAATGGCCCTATCATACGTCCGGCGCCAGACGTGACGCAAGAGTTTTTTTTGCTAGTTTCAGCCTGACGCAATTATCATTTTCACGTTGTTTAAATAGCAAAGGCATTTGCGCCCATTTATGCACCCATGGGCGAGCTGGTCTGAAAACGAGGTGTGTTCAGGCGCACTGTTGGTGCGTTGCTATTTTGAGCTACTGAAATGAACTGCTAAATCTATATCAATGGCACATTATTGTTTTTTTGTTATTTAAAGAGCGCGTTAATAATATGAGCCTATAGGCGGGTCCACAACGCGCTTACACTTTGCTTATTACACACACAGGGTTGCGAATAGCCAAATATTAAAAATAAAAAGATTACAGAGTAAAAGATTAATATTGTGTACATAAATGGTGGAATTCGGCTTGTCGCGTAGATGGTCTGCTTTTGTTTTAACCTCGCGCACAAGCAGATCCGTTTGCTATCTGGAGACGCGTTCAGTCTTTTCGCTTGCAAATTCCGCCAAGTAAATAGCGAATCCGCCATGGCGCGAGCGCAACTGGCTTTTAAAGGGACTGGGAGATGAGACTTTGATTGGTTTATTGCACATTACGCCCAAAACACACCCATTACTCATTAAGAGAATAGAGACAAAACACACCCATTACTCATTAAGAGAATAGAGACAAAACACACCCATTACTCATTAAGAGAATAGAGACAAAACACACCCATTACTCATTAAGAGAATAGGGATGACCCTTTTAGGCCATGCGCTGGGCCCGCCGACCATTTCCCGTCGTTAAACTAGTAAATGTGGATTCGGAAGATTGTAGATTGTTAAAATAGGGTCCAACGTTTTGGGCTCGGGAAGGGAAATTATTTAATTCTGATTGAAACAAAAGATGTCCATGTAAACTCAGTGTGCTTGTAATGTTGTAATATGTAATGTTATATGGCAGATCAAGTGAATGGGATCGGGACACGGCATTAGGCCAAATTCAAACCTGCATCCCCTCGAGACATCGGGACTTATGCACCACCACAGTTCCAACCACAGCTTCATTCTGTAACTCCCTTCAAATTCATCTCTGAAGCATTAGTTCACCCAAAAATTACGATTCTCTCATCATTTACTCATTCTCATGTTCTTCCAAACACATTTAGATGGTCTTTCTTTCATGCTACAACTGTATGATTGAGTCAGTGAGTTCAACTCAAGAACGTTTAAAGAACTGGATCAACTTATTGATCTGGCAAAGAACAATTTGTAGATAAATAGGACATTGGTACTTTCACTCAGTTTTTAACTTTATTGCGTTATCCTTGACAAATGAGTGTATTTCACAACTTTCTATGAATCAAATAAAATTGTATTTCCAAATATTGTAGCTTATAACTAATATTAAACTAAAAACACTTCTTAACACAACCCCAAATATCCCACAAGACATGTTTTTTGGTCACCGAAGCCACTAGGAAACACGAATCCCCAACCAGCCCGTGCTGGAAGACTTGCTGACCCATGTTGTTGGCTCCAACATCCCTCCCACATCTGCTTTCAATAAGTGGAACATACTCCTCTCTACAGCTAATCAAACTCAGACCACAGAGCATTAAAACACACTCCCTCATTCCCACTAGACCAGCCATTCATTACACCCTTTCTCTTTTCAGTAACCCAGAAACTAACCATCTCAAGGCCCTTTCGCCTGACTCATGCTGAGATTTGAGATCCTTCAAATTCATCTTTAAGGCGTTTGTTCATCCCAAAAGTGACGATTCTCTCATCGTTTACTCTCATCAATGTCCTTCCAAGCACATTTAGAGGGTCTTTTTTTAATGCTACAACTGTGTGATTGAGTCAGTGAGTTCAACTCAAAAACGTTTAGTTTACTGGATCAACTTATAGACTGGATCTGACTCAAAAGAACAATTCATTGATAAATAGGACATTGGTACTTTCTCTCATGAGTTCTCAAGTTTACAGTTTATTAATTTCTATTAATTCACAATTTTTGCACGATCCGTTTGACGTTGGGTGTAATAGTGATTCGTAAACGACAATGGGCGTCGGGACGCAAGAATCAATCGTTTTATCAAGTCAAGTCAACTTGATTTAAATAGAGCTTTTTACCATACAGATTGTTTCAAAGGAGTTTAACAGAGATACGAGGAAAATAATGCAACCAAGTTTGTTGTCAGATCTAGAAGAAAATAGCTTCACAGTCCAGCTTGAATAAGTTCAGTGATGGTTCAATTTTGTTGTAAAAAAGTTATTAATTTCAGTTCTCATATTATGGTTTCAATGCAGGCAGATCAATAATATTGTTAAATATATAAGTGTCCCCAACTAAGCAAGCCAAAACCCAAGTGCGACAGAGGCAAAGGTTTTATCCCTTATAGTGTGTCATAGTAGACGACAACCAACAAGACAGCCGATACAAAACACGGCGCTTCTGTAGCCATTGTTTGTTTACGCTCAAGTCAATCGCTAGCTCAGCCGCCTCGACCACATCACGCACGTCGTTAAAGACGGTGATAGATGACTGGTCCTCGACATGACAAGAATTCAGGAGTCAAAATCGCATAATCTGGCTATCGTAACAGACAAACATATTGTGTAGTCTGAACCCAGTATTACACATTACTTCTGCTATTACCGTATTTTCCGGACTATAAGTCGCACTGGACTATAAGTCGCATCAGTCAAAAAATGCGTCATGAAAAGGAAAAAACATATATAAGTCGCACTGGACTATAGGTTATTTAGAAATGTATTTCACAAAATCCAAGACCAAGAACAGACATTTAATCTGGAAAGGTTATTCAGCTCCACAACAGCACACAGAACAACAGCTGAATAGTGTCCGGTGTGTTAGCGTAACACATTAACAGTTATTCAGCGACACAACAGCATAAAGAACATATACCTGAGGCTGAATAGGCATAACATAATTAACATTAGCCAGTGAGTCCAACAAGCAAGTTACCGATAAACAAGTTCACCAAGCTCCTGTGATCTCATTCCACACTGAATCTTCCTCGGTGTCGCTTCTGAGCAACTCCGCTAACTAGAGCGCCCTCTCGCGGCTGTAGACGGTAATGTTTTCTCTTGGTTCATCTCAGTCAGTATGAAATTATTTTTATATATAAGTCGCACCTGACTATAAGTCGCAGGACCAGCCAAACTATGATGAAAATATGGTACTTAAAGTCCCGCTGAAGTGCTTTGGAAGGCGCAGCTTTGTTTGATGCGTTGACGTAATTTCCACTGAAACAGAAGCTAAGGCGGGGCATACTAAATGGCCAATAGCGTTTGGTTTACCTCACAGACTGACAGCACCATGGAAGCGAATCCGAGCGCTGATGATACGTTGGATTCAATAGTGGAGGAGTGAGCAAAGTCTAGCCATTTCATTCTTAACCAACGTACAGTTGGAATAAAACTTGAGCGTTTGAGCAACCGAACACACACATATTGCTCTGTGACAACAGGGGGCGGAGCTTTAGATTCTAGAGAGCATTTGATTGGACAGAAGCTGAAGTCCACGGTTATGTCATAAAAATACGTGATCCATTTTAACGGAAGTTTTGAATGCTTACATCTCCTAAATGCAAATATTGTAATATTGTAATTTTCCTGAAACACACCAGCTTATTCATAACCTTAAGGCTAATATATTCATGCTAAAAGCTAAAAAACGTACATTCTTATATCATGGGGCCTTTAAAGCTATTGAGTGGATTTAGAAGACTTGTATAAATTAATATAGTGCACAAGGAATATCATGCTTTTATTATGCTTATTTGTCATTCGGTCCATTTTTGCCATCCAGCCCCCTTTATTTTCTCCTGTCACAGTTTAGGCTTGTTCATTACGGCAGTGTTTGCCAATGCTGGTTCTGGAGCGCCACAAAACTGCACATTTTGAATACCTTCCTTATCTAAACCACCTGTTTTTCTCAATAACTCATCCACTTTTTAGTAGAGTATGTGCTCATGCACTGAATTGGGTCTGTCAAATAAGGTACAAAGATAAGGAACCACATTTCATTTCCTATTCATTGTAAGGTGGCAACCAACATTTAATTCGAGATGATCTGCTTTGCTTGGCAGGTTTTTCCGCTGGACTGTCTCATACAGACGCTGGAGATTACGAGAAGTTCATTGCTTTTATCAGATGGTAGAGAATACCTTAAAAGGGTAAAAGCTGAACGTACTGCGTATATGGGCAGACGTGATGTTTTTGGACTTCTGATCTAAAGGCATCATCCATCAGAGTTTCAACTAAAACATGACCAATGCCTGTCTCTTTCCATTACATGTAGCATATTTTATACGGCTGTTTTAGTTTTAACCCCGTAAGCGCCCCCCTTTTTTTAATAGACATGAAAATGCACATTTTGAACTTAAATGGTTGTAATTCAAGAATGCTTTGGAATATAGATGTAGGATTAAAGAAGACATTTGGCAGATTTTTTTTTAAGTGAAAGCAATTAAGAAAGTTGAACAGAAAAAAAGTTATAGAGTTATGAGTTCATGAAAATGTACAATGTTCACATTTTTATTATTCATATATTATATAAAATAGATATTTTCAAAACCTGGTGGACTCTAAAAATGCAAAAAAATCAAGGCCAAAATCTGAACAAGTTGTGTTTCTAATGTTAGGTTGATATCTCAGAAGATGAGCGTTCAGTGAGATTTAGTTTGTGCGCAGTACCACACTTCTCCACTAGTGGACATCACTGCCCATATAAGGGCGCCTCCATCTCCATATGTGGTTTGAGTCTGAACCATTATTTTTACACTTTTCGTACAATTTATGAAGTAGACAACCTATTCAGAAGTAGTGTTGGAAGTTTGGCAGATTTTGAAATGAATTCAACCTCTAAGAAACACAGAAGATCACGTATGTGCCTTATATCTCGCTGACACATCACTAATGCTGAATCTATTATTATTTTCTTTATATTTAAAACATTTTCAGAGCTTTTTTTCTAAAATAATTGAATGGATGCTATCTTTTGAACTCTTGGCATGAAAACAAACTGAGGTTTCTACCATTCTTTCATGATTTTTCATGTTCATCACTATTTCAAAATAAAGGTCTGAACACGCCTCAGGAGGATGAACATATTCTTGTTGCAAATTGATAAATTACGGCTCCTCTGTCATTTATTTTGAAAGTCAGTCACCAAATATGTAAACTAGAGATTGTAAGCTTTCAAATGATATATAGTTTGTCAAGATTAGTTTAGGTTTAGTGTAGGATATTACTGTGTTAAATAATGGCCGTGGGCCCGCCGGCTTAAGAGATGGCTGAGCATTTGCCAAGAAAAGCCTCTTTTTCTGTCATTTAATCTTGTTGGTGAAGAGCTTTTTTTAGTTGAATAGCTCTTTAAAGGTTTAGCAATTCACAGGCTGAAAAGAATGGCAATGTAAGACAAATTAACTACTAAAAGCTGCTAAAAAAGTTGCTTCATGAATCTGTCACAATAAAGACTTCTAAGGGGGAAGAATATGGTTTAAAATGTAACATATCCTGTAAAACATCACTGTAAATTGGAGTTGGCCTTTATTGACTCTAGGCAGTGTAGTGATAACAAGTGTAGTCCCTAGCAACTACCTATGACACTTAGCAACCACATACAATGCCATAGCAGCCAAACAAACACTCTAGCAACTAGTTAGCAACACCATTGCAACCACCCAAAAAAAACTAGCAACTGTAACTGCAACACCATATCAACCACTCAGAACATCCAAGACACCACCTAGCAACGCCCCAGCAACCACCCTGAACACCCTAGCAATGCTTCAGCAACCACCTAGCAATGCCCTAGCAAAAACCTAGGGTGTTCTGTTTGGTTGCTAGGGTGTTTCTATGCGATTGCTAGGGTGTTCTGTGTGGTTTCCAGGGTGTTGCTAGGCGGTTTCTAGGATGTTCTGAGTGGTTGCTATGGTGTTGTTATGTGTTTGCTAGGGTGTTTTTGGTGGTTGCAAAGGTGTTGCTAACAGTTGCACCTAGTTTTTCGTTTCCTTGCCACTGTTTCCTTTGGCTTGCTCAGTTGGGGATGTTCAATTTAATGAATCAATCAATAATACTATTGATTAGCATTACCAAACATGGACGTTTTATTATTATTTTAATTTAATACTGAGAAGCTGCTTTGATACAATCTGTATTGTGAAAAGCGCTATACAAATATTCTTGACTTGACTTGACTTGACTAGAACACCGTAGTAACTGCCTATTACACTCTAGCAACCACCCACTGTACCCTAACAACCGCATAGTAACACCATAGCAACCACCCAGAATAACCAGCCATGCCTGACTAGCAAACCCGAGCCAACTGAGTGCCAGGTTTTGCCACGTGCAGTAGGCACCACAGAAAATGTACAAATCTAGTTTGATGTAGTATTTTACTTTACACAATATATGTGTAAACATGGATAACTTGGCAACATTTTCATAATATCTCATATTTCAAAGAAATATTCATAATTTCTTCCTTATTCACTTATTGTGTTTCTGATAAGTCCTGGTGTGATCTCGTGTTCTGCTCTGAAACATCACTACAGTTGAGATGCTCATTAAACAATCAGCTTGAAAAGTAGAAATATCACCCCACAAGAGTGTCATTCAGTGAACGTCGGCGATGTTCAAAGCCCAAGCAGAGGGCGTTGCCATGGTTACACCTCAAAACATCTCTCCTGCATGTGCTCTTTATAGAACATCAAAACTGACTTATATATATTCTTTGATTTGTGTGATGTTAATCTCTGTTCCTGAGCGTTCTCAATCTTCTCAAACCACACAACACGGTCACACACACACACACACACACACACACACACACCGTGGAGTGACTGACACACAGTATATTACCCCGGTAAATCCCCATCTCAGAGAGCCAGATAGACATGCAGTGTGAATGGCTGAGGGAGGAGTTGATTCATTCACTGCTTCCAGAGCAAATTGCCAACAGAGATTCCGAGCAACGTTCCTGTTTCCCGAGGCGTGGACCAGATGTTCCGCTGTGGGAACACTGGAGTCAGGCTTTCAGCACGTGCACACTAAAACACCAACTCATTAGCATCATTATTTTCCTGTTATTATCACTGTAAAGCTGCTATGAAACCGTCTGTAGTGTATAAAGCGCTATAGAAATAAAGGTGACTTGATCATGCATATAGAAAATGACTTTCAACATGACCCTACATTTTATGGAAGCTTGTTGCCGCCACAGAATAAAAAATCAAAAAGGCAGTTGCGACTTTTTATCTCACAATTCTGACTTTTGTTCTCAGAATTGTGTGATATAAAGTCGTACTTGCGAGTTATAAAGTCAGAATTGCGTGATATTACCTGAAATTCTGAGGGAAAAGGTATTTTTTACAAGACTTTTTATAAGACTATATTGCGCAATTCTGACTTTAAATTACGCAATTGCGACTTTACAGTATATCAGGCAATTGCAACTTTATATCACGCAACTCTGACTTTAAATTACGCAATTGCAACTTTACAGTATATCACGCAATTCTGACTTTATATCACGCAATTCTGACTTTATATCACGCAATTCTGACTTTATATCACGCAATTCTGACTTTATATCACGCAATTCTGACTTTATATCACGCAATTCTGACTTTATATCACACAATTCTGACTTTATATCACGCAATTCTGACTTTATATCACGCAATTCTGACTTTATATCACACAATTCTGACTTTATATCACACAATTCTGACTTTATATCATGCAATTCTGACTTTAAATTACGCAATTGCGACTTTATATCACGCAATTCTGACTTTATATCTCGCAATTCTGACTTTATATCTCGCAATTCTGACTTTATATCACGCAATTCTGACTTTATATCTCGCAATTCTGACTTTATATCTCGCAATTCTGACTTTATATCTCGCAATTCTGACTTTATATCTCACAATTCTGACTTTATATCACGCAATTCTGACTTT
The DNA here is from genome assembly GCA_033366665.1 of Phoxinus dragarum. NCBI lineage: Eukaryota > Metazoa > Chordata > Actinopteri > Cypriniformes > Leuciscidae > Phoxinus > Phoxinus dragarum. Next base: position 42,075 of record JARPMJ010006294.1, read on the forward strand.
ATATCTCGCAATTCTGACTTTATATCACGCAATTCTGACTTTATATCTCGCAATTCTGACTTTATATCATGCAATTCTGACTTTAAATTACGCAATTGCGACTTTATATCACGCAATTCTGACTTTATATCTCGCAACTCTGACTTTATATCTCGCAATTCTGACTTTATATCACGCAATTCTGACTTTATATCTCGCAATTCTGACTTTAAATTACGCAATTGCGACTTTATATCACGCAATTCTGACTTTATATCTCGCAACTCTGACTTTATATCTCGCAATTCTGACTTTATATCTCGCAACTCTGACTTTATATCTCGCAATTCTGACTTTATATCACGCAATTCTGACTTTATTATATCAGACTTCTATTCTTATATTCTGACTTTATATCACGCAATTGCGACTTTATAACACACAATTTTTACTTTATATCACGCAATTCTGACTTTATATCATGCAATTCTGACTTTATATCACACAATTCTGACTTTATATCACACAATTCTGACTTTATATCACGCAATTCTGACTTTATATCATGCAATTCTGACTTTATATCACACAATTCTGACTTTATAACACACAATTTTTACTTTATATCTCGCAATTCTGACTTTATATCATGCAATTCTGACTTTATATCACACAACTCTGACTTTATATCACACAATTCTGACTTTATATCACACAATTCTGACTTTATATCACACAACTCTGACTTTATATCACACAATTCTGACTTTATAACACGCAATTGCGACTTTATATCACACAATTCTGACTTTATATCACGCAATTCTGACTTTATATCATGCAATTCTGACTTTATATCACACAATTCTGACTTTATATCACGCAATTCTGACTTTATATCATGCAATTCTGACTTTATATCACGCAATTCTGACTTTATATCATGCAATTCTGACTTTAAATTAGGCAATTGCGACTTTATATCACGCAATTCTGACTTTATATCTCGCAATTCTGACTTTATATCTCGCAATTCTGACTTTAAATTACGCAATTGCGACTTTATATCACGCAATTCTGACTTTATATCTCGCAATTCTGACTTTATATCTCGCAATTCTGACTTTATATCACGCAATTCTGACTTTATTATATCAGACTTCTATTCTTATATTCTGACTTTATATCACGTAATTGCGACTTTATATCACGCAATTCTGACTTTATATCACGCAATTCTGACTTTATATCACACAATTCTGACGTTATAACACACAATTTTGACTTTATATCACACAACTCTGACTTTATATCACACAATTTTGACTTTATATCACGCAATTCTGACTTTATATCACGCAATTCTGACTTTATATCACGCAATTCTAACTTTATATCTCGCAATTCTGACGTTATAACCCACAATTTTGACTTTATATCACGCAATTCTGACTTTATATCACACAATTCTGACGTTATAACACACAATTTTGACTTTATATCACACAACTCTGACTTTATATCACGCAACTGACTTTATATCACGCAATTGCGACTTTATATCACGCAATTCTGACTTTATATCACGCAATTCTGACTTTATATCACGCAACTCTGACTTTATATCACGCAATTGCGACTTTATATCACGCAATTCTGACTTTATATCACGCAATTCTGACTTTATTATATCACGCAACTCTGACTTTATATCACACAATTGCGACTTTATATCACGCAACTCTGACTTTATATCAAACAATTCTTGCTTTATATCACGCAACTCTGACTTTATATCACACAATTCTGACTTTATAACACACATTTTAATCACGCAATTCTGACTTTATAACACGCACTTGCGACTTTAACACACAATTGCAACTTTATAACACACAATTCGGGCTTTAAAACACGCAATTGCAACTTTAGCCTATATCACACAATTCTGACTTTATAACACGCATTTTAATCACGCAATTCTGACTTTATAACACGCATTTTAATCACGCAATTCTGACTTTATAACACGCACTTGCGACTTTATGTCACGCAATTCTGACTTTATTTTACGAAATTGCAACTTTATATCACGCAATTCTGGCTATATTGGTTCCTTATTTGTTGTTGCTGCTGTTTAGGCGGAGGCTTTGGGGTTCCTGCCTCTCCCTGCACAGAATGGATTGTATTTTCTTGTAGGCTATAGCCTATATTTCAAATCGTGCAAATAAACTAAACTACCCCCCCTGTGTGTGATGTGAGTGGTGTCGTGAAGTCCCCCACCTGCCGGTCATCAGCTGGCTCCTGGACGGGCTGCACAGAGGCTGGACATAGTAATTCTCCAGTTTCACTCCGGCTGAAGCCAGTCTGTCCAGTGTTGGGGTCTTTATCTCGGACCCGTGATACCCCACGTCTCGAAAGCCTTGGTCATCCACCATGATGAAGATGATGTGAGGCTGGGAGGAAGGTTTCTCCACGTTATTCACGCGATTCGCATGAAAACTGCTCTTCCATGTTCCGTGTGTTGAGTTGATAAAGCCGCTAAAAGTAGTCAAAAGCGTCAGAAGAATCGCACTTCTTCCCATTCGTCCGTGCATTGCACCAAAAACCATTCGGTGCTATTTGTAAATGAGTTAAAATGGAAATCAGAACAGATGATACCACTACTATCTTTTCACAGCGCAAAATAACACCGCTGCATGTCATGATCAGGAATAACAGGCGCGCTTGGAAATCAGGTTCGCGATTCGTCCGACCGTGTAACAATTCACTTCATCTTCAAAAACCTAAACGGGTCGAATAGCATAATTTCTAAGCAGCAAGACGTTGTCGACCCGTCTGTCCTCAAAGACAGACCTGAACTGTCTCATCTTTCGCTAAAGTTACTCTTCAGTGCCATACAGTGAGGTCCGATTCGCGAATGAATCGTTCGTTTGAATGAATCGATTCATGATTCGGTTGAACTGATTCGCAAATCACAGGCTCGTTAGGGAAAGCTGAGACTGATAACCAAGACTGTATTTATTAATTTGGGGAGGAACACATCAGTTGACCAGTAATGTGATTTTTAGTGTACACAATTTGTCATGTCACCAATACAAGTAAACACTTATATAGCTAGATGTGAAATAATCTAAAATGTTCAGATAAATAGTAGTATGTATGTAAATAAAAGATGTTGTTTTTTTGAAACAAATAGCCCGTGTAAACGTTCAGTAACACTTTTAAGTGCCGAGAACTTGCAACCGAATCAGTGAATCGCTTTTTAACTGGTTCATTTAAACGAACCGATTCACTAAAACGAATGTATGTAAATAAAAGATGTTGTTTTTTTTAAACAAATAGCCCGTGTAAACGTTCAGTAACACTTTTAAGTGCCGAGAACTTGCAACCGAATCAGTGAATCGCTTTTTAACGGGTTCATTTAAACGAACCGATTCACTAAAACGAATCGGACAGCGCCGCTGTATGGACTGTCTCCAGACTCCAGAGATCTGGGAATGTGGTTTAGTAACCCTTTATATGTAATGCATTTCTTTTTACAGTTATAGATTGCCTTTATACTTTGTTCCCCCAAAGCATGAAGTAATAATGTTCCTTAGGGTCTATCAGTTTTAGATACTCTATGTGCTAATGGCCCACTGGAAACATTTCTAATATTTGGTTAATTTAATATTCCCCTTGATATTAAGTTTTATGTAGGGTATTTCCTGCATTTCATGACTCCAGCTGCTGCTCATGTATTGCATTACTTCTGCGGTAATGTTTTATTTCCAAAATAAATAAATCTTATCCTTTAGCAGTCAAACGGCATAATGCATAATTTTCCACACGCTTAAAAGAACAAAGAACAGAATTCCCTCACGAAAGCGAGCGCATCCTCAGGAAGGAATATGACTCAGCTTGGCTTGCATTGAAAGAAACGGAGGAATCTCAATGGGTGTATTGTACTAAACCACATGTCATGCCGTAAAATGAGATCCCAATGCAGAAAACGTCCATTCCCTGGATTAGATGCAGGGTCTGAACGTGCGGCACTTCAGCGTGTGTTATTTTTGACAAAAAAAATAAAAAAAATAATAATAATTTATATTCTCTAAGATCCTGATATTCTGATATTAAGTCCCTTTCTGGCGAGTCATTTCAACAGCTCGGATCTCTTTGATGGTGAAACATCAAACTCTGCAAAGCTGTATGTTCACAATTACCCAACAGTGGACGTCGGATAGACGTGCAGATCATGTCTATATTGGGTCCGTGGGTCCATGACCAATTCTGGACATCTATTCAACGTCCAAACTAGGTCCACAATTTGGACGTCCAACCATGACCCAACTTGGACGTCATATTGACGTTCAACATTTGACCTTTGAAATTAGTAATTTTTGGGACGTCTATGACAGGTGCAGAAATTGTCTATCAACATGATTAATAAATGAATATAGATTATTAATAATTATTTAAGATCGTTTTCCAAAAACTCCATTTGATTGTCTCAGCAGCAGTTGATAACTGGAGACGCAGTTTTAATATAGTTTTCCTGTCGCTCAACCAGTAGAGCGCTGGTGCAAGATCATGGGTTCGATTCCCAGGGGAAAGCAAGAACTGATAGGAATATAAATGTGTAATGCAATGTAAGTCACTTTGGATAAAAAGCATCTGCCAAATGCATAACTGTAAATGCAATGGTACAGAAAACACGTCCTCCACTCTTTTGAAACATTTATAGAAGTTGTATAAAAACAACGTAAAATTTGTCTAAATTTGATGTTGAAAAGACGTCCACAAAACGTCCACATTTGGACTATAAATAACTTATGGCGCTTTTCCACTGTATGGTACGGTACGGCACGGCTCGCTTTAAATGGTACCACCTCTGTTGAGGTTGCAAGCGTACCGTACCGATACTAAATGTGACGTGAAAACACTGCAGATCACTGATTGGTCAGACAGAATCGTCACCTTCAGCGTCATTGTATTTGCGACACGAGACACTAAACCCGCTAGGTTTAAATAGCCAGACAACAGCCAACGCGGTAGCACCTGTTTTTTAGAGTATTTATAAAAATAATCAAACAAGAAATGGCTGAATCGTGGTCAGTGGACGAGGTGCAGACGTTCCTCTCGTTGGTTGCCGAGGAGCGGAAGTAGCACAGCTCTTAGCCGCTGTCGGACCTACAACTATTAACGATCAGTCCCACCCACTTTGAAGCGGTACTAACTGCAGTGGAAAAGCAACCGAGCTAAAGCGAACCGTGCCGTACCGAGTCGAGTCGAGTCGTACCACGCAGTGGAAAAGCGAGCCGAACCGTTCCGCGCCGAGTCGAACCGTACCGAGCCGAACCGAGCCGTACCATGCTGTGGAGAAGCGCCATTACACGGAGGTCCCACGGATGTCAAACATTAGACGTGCGGTAGATGTCGAAAAAAGAAATGAACTAGGTTGTGTACTTTTACATAATATATTTATATTTAGTTTACTTATAATAATTGTGTTTGTTGACTTGAAATGTTTTTTTTCTATTAAGATCCACGTAATTATGTCTCATCTTAACAGTACAAAATCCTAACGCGTTGTCTAAACACAAATCATTTATGTTAAGTAAAAAATTCTTACATCCAGAGGGGTGGCGCTACAGTGCGACGCCAACGGCCATTTTGCCCTAACTTAATTTGATTGTGTTCAATCTGCTTAAATATAAAATGTAAGTTTACTTAATCCGTTTGTGTTGGATTACATGAATGATTTGTGTTGCATTAACTGAAACTGGGCGGTGCTTGTTAGTTCCCAGCATGCTTTGCATATGGTTGAATTAAGAGAGAATAAATGTTAAAATTAAGTGTTATTTTATGGGTTTTTTTTTTGAGAAAATGAGAAAAGGGGAAGACTTGATAGTGTGTAATTGTGTTTAATGTTCAATTACATTGGAAATATTAGAACCATTTAAATTACAGTGGTTACCGTTGTGGAGAAGAGTGGAGCATTGTGTGTGTGTGTGTGTGACTGATTTGGTTAATCTAAACTGCTTTGGTGAAGGAGCATGTAAATCTTACCATTTAATATGTTAATATGTGCTACTGCTAACAAATAGCTAGCTAAAGTCAATCAATTTAATTATGTGTCACTAAAATAAATGAAATATTAATGGATGATTGAAAATAAAAAACACTTGAATCATGTCAGGAAACCTTAAAATGAGTTAGGCTGACACTATTAAATTAAGCTGTGCCAAACCATAGTAAATAAGTTGAATCAACCTTAATAAAGTAAGTTGACCCAACATAAGTACATTAAATTGGAATAACAGAATTGCATAAAGCTGAAATAAAGCAAGTTAATCATGTGGAAATCCTTTCCATGATTTTATTATGTTCATTCAAAGAGTGAGATTTTTTTGAGTGAGTGGACCCAAATTGGGACGTCCAAAAATGTCATAGAAAAGACGTCACTCCGACGCCGCATTGCGCAGTGGGGACATTCAATATTTGAAAATCACCATTGAAATCTGACACCAAACTATGACACTGTGATTGGCTGTTTTATCTAGAAGGCGGGGCTTATTCCGCCATATTGAGCGCTGCACTTTCTCCCATTGATCTGAACGCACTGCCTTGTGTTTCTAAAGTGTTTGCCGGATCCTCAAAAGCACAACTCGCGAAGCTGAGCGATCCGAACACCTGCACAGATCCTCTGACAACATGTCTGGACACAACGGACCCTAAAACACACCTTTTGTTATCATATTTGACTGACGTCTGGCATGCAGTTTATCTGTAGTGTTTTGATGAACATTATAGACGTGTGGCCAGACATAAAGTTCATATGTCTGAAAATAATCAGTTTACTTCATCCAGAGACAGAATCTATTATTATATAATGGCTTTTTATTATTATTTTTATGTTCCACAAAGTAAGAATATAAGTTCTCCTCACACATATAATAATCAAACGCCAGTCAGCCAAACAATATTTGTTCCATCACGACTTTACAACCAAATATTAGATTAAGAAATGTGACGCATGGTATAACATTGTTTTTTGGACAGAGATTTTACACACTGTTGTCCAATCTGTGCTTTTCATTACGTCCATATCACAGTTATTGGCCTATGCAGGATTATGAAATATGGTTTATGCCAATATCCCAGTGAGTCGCTGGAGATGACACCGGATTCCAGTCGTTGGCAAAACTTCAGGGTGATTTTAGACAAGATTATCAGACAATCATTTTTCCTTCCGACTGGACGGATATCACTGCAACATGAGCGGAGGAGAGGATAGAAGAGAGAGATCTTATCGGCAACAAAGGAAAAGTGTGTTTCAGACAAAACAACATTTTTGCTTTGCAATACCATGAAGCATTCTTTCCACTATCTTAACAATAAAGAAAAACAAAGACAGTAAAAAGCACACCCTTAAGAGATAGACACACTTATATATTCCAAAGGAATATTTCTTTCTAACGCCGCCTTCACACTGGCAGTTGAAATCAGCTCCGTAACACGCAATACGCCCCCAGTGCACGTCGTACTACACCATTGAAATGCGTCGGAAAGCTTCGGAAGCGAGTAGAACAAAAATGGCGGAGAGATTAGAACAATTAATATTGTCAGTGTCTGAGTGTTCAATTCTCTATGATCTCTCTGATGAGGGTTATAGAGACCATCATGGAAATTTATGAATGAGCGGAAATTTTGTGAATGAGCGGGGGTCACAATATTTAATTATTCATTTTAATTGTATTAACTGCCCTAATAATGTTAGAAAATCATCAAAATAAAAAAATGACATGACAACTTATCGTTATAAAATTGTATTAAAAGTTAAGAATTCAGGTTTGTTTATCAGTACCATAGCAACGTTAACCTTCCGCTGGAATTGTCGGATAGGAACCGTCCGTAGCCTTTCGCAAGAGTTCAATTTTTTGAACGCATCCGGACGACCAACGGACACGATTTTTTTTCGCACCGCACTCGTTCGGACCCGATTCGGACCCATTCGCATGCGGGTCTGCGAATCTCCATAGGAAATGAATGACTTCCGGTCGTTTCGTTGCCGTATCGGAGCTGATTTCAACTGCCAGTGTGAAGGCGGCGTAAGACATTATATGGGGCTCATCTTCTGAAATAAACAAACGTGCATATGCCAATTTGTATAATAACAGATTAAACATATTTTTAAAGGGCACCTATTATGGAATTTTGAAATTTACCTTTCATGTAGTGTGTAACATAGATCTAAGTGAACAAAAACATCCTGCAAAGTTTGAAATATGAAAGTGCACCGTATATAAAGTTATTGTCTTTCAAAAGTGAGAGTCGACTCTGAGTCATTTTTATGAATCGTTAGAAGACCGAAGCTTTTTCTCTGACTAGATGACGTCAACTTGCCAAGTTATTTGAATACGATACGCCCACTTATTGCTCTCCAAGGCCAGGGGAAAATATCAGGGCGACGAGACGCTGTGTTCTGAATTGCGACTCAAAAGCCAACTTTTTTCATCTGCCCAAGGAGGAGCATTTGAAGACTAAGTGGCTACAATTCACTATACCACAGAAGTATAGTCCGAGCCTTGTGCTTTGTTCGCGCCATTTTGAAGACGATTGCTTTTTAAATGCAATCAAACTTGGATTCGCGAGCTGGCTGATATTGAAGGAAGGTTCAGTTCCAAGTGTATTTGCATCAGCTTCCTCCTCCGTATCACTGTAAGTGTTATTAATAATTTTTGCTTTTATATTTTATGTAGCATGCTTAATAATTATTTTGTTTGTTGTGTAAGCACCGTTTAGCTTCTAGGTCTTCAATGACAATTGTATTGAGATGTGAAGTGTTTGTCGTTGTTTTCGGAGTTGTCTTAAAGAATAGAATAATACCTCGTAGTAACGTAACTGCATTTTTTTTGTGTGTAAAAACGTTATGTTTATGCATGGGGCTAACGCAAACAAAGACTGATTGTGCTTTTACAATATGAACTCTGGGCTATGCTCGCTAACATAACATTAAATTCTTTATCTTATTTTCGTTTTTTACTACAAACTATAAAGCAGTGGACTATAATCATTATTATAATACAATTTAATTGATAAAAGCATCATTGTACTCCGTGTTAAAAATAAGTATTATCTCTGTAAACACTGCTGGGTCATCTGACCAATCAACGCAGATTAGCGTCGCGCAGAGGAGGGGGTTTGAAAAACGAGTCGTTGAACGAATCATTTGGGAGTCGGTGAGCAAATCAGGTAAAAATAAATGCATATTATACGAAAACAAAAGTGTTTTTTTGTCATTGCATGCATGTATAAACTGTTGTTGGGGACTCCCACAACAACATTAGGAACATTTCAAATGTCATAATAGGTGCCCTTTAAGACACCAAAACATGTTTTCATATAATTGTATGCCACACGCTGAATCCGATGACACAGTCGTATTTGCATGTGTGCAATTTTATTTTATTTTGCATTAAAGTCGTTTAACAGAGTGTGTATGTGCATTTCTTACAGTCACTGAAACACTGCAGGCTGTGTGTGTGTGTGTGTGAGTGTGTGTGTGTGTGTCCCTTCACACACTCCTTCACTCGCAACACAGTCTGTCCAACATGTTACCCGTCAGGGTTGCCAGGTCTGCACAACAGCTGTAACAATTTAGCAATATTTAGCAATACATCAAAAACCATTTATACTGGAATAACCAATTTATTATATTATAAACTTCAATCTGTCAACTGCTGAAACAATGTATTTAAGTGGTTTTATGAAATATGTACAGGTTGCAAAATTGATTTTAATACAGTCTCTCCACTGTTACAACCGCCCCAGTGTACAGGGACGGTTGTCTATAACATAACGAATCAATCATAAACGCAAAATGGAAAATAATATTTATCAATCATGTTATTGTGACTATTAATTTCATGTTTTTAAGTAATGATTACATTTCATTTTTTTCATACTACATGACAAAAAAAGAGGTGCAACCGTCAAATTATAATGCAAGAAAATGATTTAATGGGTTAGAAACACCTCAAAAAAGTTTACATTTAAACTTTTACATTTCATTTGCAATGCACAGTGTTCATTTTACTTTTAATTAGCAAATTAATGGGATTTTTTTTTTTTGCTTGATTAGTTTTTAAAATATAGGCCTAAATGACACTTGGTTGGGCCATCCCAGTAACACCAACCATGTTTTCATCTCATGTGAGCAAGCTTGACTGCAACTTGTTAGCCATTTTATTTTTAGCTTACAAAACAGTGATTCTAAATAATACTTGTTTGAATTCATAGACATTTGATCTTATAACAGTATCCAAAAAAAGTACATCAGAAAGAAAAGTTTTTTTTTTTACTCAAAAACAACCTTTTGTAGAAAACTTCAGGAAGTTTCAAATGTGGCTCCTTTTTGGCAAGAATGAGGGAAACTAACTAAGCATGAGCACAGTGAGGGTCATCACTCTTGTTTCTGATGGGAGGAATTCAAGGTGTTACAACCGTCCCTGGTCTCCCCTTTATTATACAGCCAAATGTTGGGTCAGCCGATTCTGCTCCAAAAAGCATGTTGATTGTTGACATTTAAATTAAAGTAATTAAGTCAACAGTTTTTGTGTCCAGCACTCACTCTTTGCACTCACTCACCAGCATTTAAATGTGTATACATTTTTATGTAGCTATATTCCGCCAAGACCAGAGATATCAACATTGAGATAGCTATCCATCACCATGCCAAACACTCCGAGAGTTGAACTTCTGTAATATCACGGTAAGCTGAACCCTGATCACACACCAGGATGATTGACAGGTGACCGGACACTAAACCCGAGCGCCGTACCGCCCTTGCATCCCGTGCGGACATTACTCTCGGTGGACATTCGGCTCCACTCGCTGTGTGGGAAAGCTAAAGTAAAGCCCGAGGGAGAAGCAGTTCCTCACAGAGACCCTCTTTAAATCCGGCTCGCGACCTATGGGAATTTATAGGTTTAAAAAAAGAAGAGTAAAGCTGAAGCTGGCTCGTGGAAGCAGAGGCAGAACTGGAGGTTGCTTCAATGTTAGTGGAAATGCGTCTCTATAGCATTGTGTTTATCGTGCAATTTATACGCGAAAATGTGTCACGTGCATAAGATACGCACTTTATAGCGTGTAATAGGCTACACACTCACACACACCACTACTAAAGCTATGCGTAGGCCTATCATGCACGTAGTAAAAACAACATTTTGCGTATTTGCACGACAAACTCAATAACGCGTGCTATAGAGACGCATTTACTGTGAGCGGCCATTATTTTATATTTAATAATTTAGCAGATGTTTTATCCAAAGCGACGTAGAGGAGAACAATAGACGCAGCAAGTCTCCAGTCTCCAGCAAGAGACACAAGTGCTGTCACAAGTCTCGGTTTAGCACAGTAGAGCCTGTAGCCTACAAGTTTTTTTTTTTTTTTTTTTCAGAAAAAACAAAACAAATAGAGTAGTATAGAATAAAAGTTATGTGCTATAGTATTAATTGGTCAGGTGCTGACTGAAAAGGTGTGTATCTTGAATAGCCTACCCTACACTTATCAATGCTATGCAATCTATGGGAATTAATATAGCCTAGACGTAGGCCTACAAAAAAAGATGATAAAAGTATGGAGAAGAAGCTTTGTAGAGAACACGAGGTTGCTTCAATAGTTGCTTCTGTTTGTAGATCTACATTACTATATTACTATATTACTATATCGTGAGTATGTGGACGAGCAGACAGGTTTTAAGAGGAGTGTGTGTGTGTGTGTGTGTGTGTGTGTGTGTGTGTGTGTGTGCTTCACCACAGCTGAGAGAACTCCTGCTTTCGCTCCGGGTCACGTGGCAAATGTCAAAGATGCCACGAGCTCCCCTTGCTTTTACAAGATGCAAAGTGTGCAGAAAGAAAGCTCACTATTTATACCCGCAGAACCGTGGTGTGTGTGTGCGTGTGTGCACGTGGTGTGTGTGTGTGTGTGTGTG
>JARPMJ010006295.1:0-54031 GCA_033366665.1 Phoxinus dragarum
CTTTAACGGGGTCCGAAAACTTGGTCCATATATCAAACTGAATATTGCATGAATTAGTATGAAACTCGGTACACATATAGATCTCATCGGGGCCGAACAACTTTCGTGCTCTAAGTTTTACGCCAGCCCAACAGGAAGTCGGCTATTATGGGTTGTATGAAAACGCACGCCCCTGGAATTTTATATACTCCTCCAAGAAATTTAATTTGATCTTCACCAAACTCGGTCAGCATGAAGTCAAGACATTGAGGATGCTAAATTGCGGATGGCTTTTTGATATCTCGAACAGTTTGGCCGTGGCGAGGAAACGAAATTATGGCGAGAAAAGAGAAACACGATGTGTTATAACGTCTTCATACATTAATTGATCTTGATGAAACTTCAGTAGCGTGTTTGTTGTAAGAGAGCGATCACATGGATGTAACTAATGTGAGTCAAAGTTATAGCGCCACCAACTGGCAGCAGGAAGTGTGTTACTTTTGACAAAAGTGGGGGGGTTAGTTTTACCTACAGTCACAAAACTTGGTATGTATATTGTGCACATCGAGCCGGACAACTTTCTGATTTACAGTCATTAGCTCCGACCAACAGGAAGTCAGATATTTTGGTTTGAATGTGGTTTTGTCTCTCTCTGACAGAGTTCCCCCAGCCATTCTGTGTGTGTGTGTGTGTGTGTGTGTGTGTGTGTGTGTGTGTGTGTGTGTGTCTGTGTGGGGAGGGGAGGGAGGGCACACACACAGACAGCCCCCCTGTCTGTGTGTGTGGAGAGGGGAGCAGAAAGACTATGAACAATTGTGCCATCTAGTGTTTTATACTATGTATAAATGTGTTTTTTTATTTTAAACAAGTGTTTTAAAGTACACTAATTTCAATTAATGATATGCTGCATTTTTATGTATATTTAAACATTATCAAAGTTAGGATGTCATTTTTTTAGTTTCAAAACTTATCTGTCTCTGTCTCCCTTTGGCTGTCATTACCCTCCCCTCACTCCCACAGTCTCACTTATTTCTTTCTGTATCAAATAATATTACCATAAACAAAAAGTTTGAGTTTTTTTTTCAATCAATGTATTATGTGTAACTTAAAAATAAGCAGATTAAACAGATATGTTTGAGGGCAAGACATGAAAACGATGAAATATAATATAGTATTAGTAAAATAGTGCAGTATAGGGTTGGATGAATCAGATAAATAACATATTCTGTAAAAAAAAAACATTTGGTTAAATAAAATCGAGTGATACATAGGGCTATATTGCCCTCTCGACAGTCAAGGCGGGTTACGTTATTGCCCGTCGTGCACAGGAACCCGAAAGGCAACGGGGGGGGGTGGCGGCTTTATATATATATTTATTATTATTTTACTACCTTTTGGGCACTTTTGGGGGCCTTAACGTGCTCAAAAACTCTTGAAACTTTGCACAAATGTCAGAACCCGCGGCCATCAGGGCCCGACTGAAGCTGGGACCCGGGCGTGGCAGGGGGGCTCGCCAGCGCCCCCTGGAATGGGATTCAAAAACATGTCCATATCTCAAACACGCTTGCATGTAATAATATGAAACTCGGTACACGTATAGATCTCATCGGGCCGAACAACTTTCGTGCTCTAAGTTTTACGCCAGTCCAACAGGAAGTTGGTTATTATGGGTTGTATGGAAACGCATGTTCTGGCATTTGAAACACTTGTCCTAGAGAATTCATCGGATGACCACGAAACTCGGTGTGCATGAAGTCAAGACATGGAGGATGCTAAATTTCGAGGGGATTTTTGATATCTCGAACGGTTTGGCCGTGGCGAGGGAAACAAATTTATGGTGAATATTGGAAACAGGAAGTGTGTTATAACATCCTCATACATTAACTGATCTTGATGAAACTTCAGCAGTGTGTTCTCTTTAAGAGGCCCATCACATGGATGTGACTATTGTGAGTCAAAGTTATAGCGCCACCAACTGGCAGCAGGAAGTGTGTCACTTTCAAAATGCTTTGAAATCACCCTCTTATTTTTACCCGATTTGCTTCAAACTTCATCTGTATAATGTAAACACACGGTAGATGTAGACCTGTGAAAGGATTATTGATATCTTAAATACTGTTGCCATGGCAACGCATCAAACTTTAATATTCTTTTTTAAAGTTTTTGAGACCCTTAGCATACTTGAAATTGCATGAAACTCGACAGACACTTTACATTTATTGCCTAGTACACTTGTGCAAAGTTTCAGAAACGGGCGTGGTAAGGGGCTCAGTAGCGCCACCTTTAGTCAAAAATGGGGTATTAGTTTTACCTACAGTAACAAAAATCGGTATTTATATTTATCTCCCCGAGCCGGACAACTTTCTAATTTACAGTCATTAGCTCCGACCAACAGGAAGTCAGATATTTTGGTTTGAATGTCATTTGATGGGAATTTTGCCAGTCTCTCTCAGTGTCTGTGTGTGTGAGAGAGGAGGGGGGCTTTATTTTAACCCTTTCTCTGCTGTGTGGGACTTCTCGGGCACTTTTGGGGCCCTTAACGTGCTCGAAAACTCTTGAAACTTTGCACACAGGTCAGAACCTGCGGCCATCAGGGCCGGCCTGAAGCTGGTACCCGGGCGTGGCAGGGGAGCTCAACAGCGCCCCCTTGAACGTGGTCCGAAAACTTGGTCCATATATCAAACACGCTTACATGAATAAGTATGAAACTCGGTACACATACAGATTTAATCGGGCCGAACAACTTTCGTGCTCTAAGTTTTTACGCCAGTCCAACAGGAAGTCGGCTATTATGGGGTTGTTTAAAAACGAATCCCCCTGGAATTTTATATACTCCTCCAAGAAAAATTATCCTATCGCCACCAAACTCGGTCAACATGAAGTAAAGACATTGATGACGCTAAATTTCGGACGGATTTTTGATATCTCGAACGGTTTGGCCGTGGCGAGGAAACGAAGTTATGGCGAGAAAAGAAAAACACAATGTGTTATAACGTCTTCATACATTAATTGATCTTGATGAAACTTCAGCAGTGTGTTTGTTGTAAGAGGGTGATCACATGGATGTGACTATTGTGAGTCAAAGTTATAGCGCCACCAACTGGCAGCAGGAAGTGTGTTACTTTCAAGATACTTTTGACTAAAGTGGGGGGGTTATTTTTACCTACAGTCACAAAACTCGGTCTGTATATTGTGCTTATCGATCCGGACAACTTTCTCATTTACAGTCATTAGCTCCGACCAACAGGAAGTCAGATATTTTGGTTTGAATGTGGTTTTGTCTCTCTCTGACAGAGTTCCCCCTGCCATTCTCTCTGTGTGTGTGTGTGTGTGTGTGTGTGTGTGTGTGTGTGTGTGTGTGTGCAGCCCCCCCCCCCCTTTCTGTGTGTGTTTGGAGGGGAGCAGAAAGACTCACACTGATACAAGCTCTAAAGCAGACTTCTTCTCGACAGTCAAAGCGGGATTACGTTATTGCCCGTCGTGCACAGGAACCCGAAAGGCAACACGGTGGCGGCTTTTTATATATATATATATATATATATATATATATATATATATATATATATATAAATAAATATAGCTGCAAGCAGCGATGGAGGGCCCAAGCCGGTGGCAGCGCCAGCCCGGTGCCTTTAGTGTAACTAAAGGCACCAGGGTGGCGGGTGCCACCGGCTTGGGCCCGTAATCGCTGCTTGCAGCTATATTTATTTATATATATATATATATATATATATATATATATATATATTTAATTTTGAATCATGTCAGTTATTTAACTATTTTACTTCATATGCGCGGGTGTATGTGTGTTAGAGAGAGAGAGAGAGAGAGAGAGAGAGAGAGAGTGAGTGAGTGAGTGAGTGAGTGAGTGAGTGAGTGAGTGAGTGAGTGTGTGTGTGTGTGTGTGTGTGTGTGTGTGTGTGTGTGTGTATGTGTGTGTGGATGTGTACGTGAGTGTTTGTTTGTTTGTGTGTGTGTGTGTGTATGAGAGTGAATGTGTGTGTGTGTGTGTGTGTGTTTGTGAGAGTGTTTGTGTGTGTGTGGGTGTGCATGTATGCGTGAGTGTGTGTGTGTGTGTGTGTTGTGTTTGTGTGTGTGCATGTGTGCATGAGAGTGTTTGTGTGTGTGTGCATTCTTCATCACCTTTTTGACTTGCCTTCTTGATCTTCCAGAACTTCTTGACCTATTATTGAATGGCTGCTGTCCACAAGTTTAAAAATATATTGTACAGCACATATTATTGGCTATAACACATTATAAGCATAAATTCATTAACTCCAAAAATGAGGTCAAAGCAAACAGGTTTCCAGAAACAACAATATATTTTGCGCATAAGACTGCCTTAAAGGGTTAGTTCACCCAAAAATGAAAATTCAGTCAGTAATTACTCACCCTCATGTTGTTCCAACCATTTAAGTCTTTCGTTCATCTTCGGATCACAAATTAAGATATTTGTGATGAAATCTGAAGGTAGTCTCACTCCTCCATAGGCTTTCAGAGGGATCCAAACTCGCCGGCCCAGAATAGTTATTAAAACATCGTTACAATAGTCCAAGTG
The DNA here is from genome assembly GCA_033366665.1 of Phoxinus dragarum. NCBI lineage: Eukaryota > Metazoa > Chordata > Actinopteri > Cypriniformes > Leuciscidae > Phoxinus > Phoxinus dragarum. The sequence continues at coordinate 4,538 of JARPMJ010006295.1, forward strand.
ACTACAGTGGCTCTGCATTAAGTTTATCATGTGACGTCAATACTTTATGTGCGGAAAAACAACAAAAATAACGACTTTATTCCACTATTCATTTCCTTCTCTCTGGGCCTCGAGTTAGTTCACGTAGTGTTTTTGCGCAGCGCGTCTGTGTTGTGCGGCACCACGTATCACACATGACCAGCGTCGGCCAATAGTGAGTCTACGTGGTGACGTGCAACACAGACGCGCTGTGCTTAAACACTACGTGAACTACCTAGAGACACAGAGAGAAGGAAATTAATAGTGGAATAAAGTCTGTATTTTTTTTGTTTTTCCACACATAAAGTATTGACGTCGCATGATAAACTTTTATGCAGAGCCACTGTAGTCACTTGGACTATTGTAACGATGTTTTAATAACTATTCTGGGCCGGCGAGACTGCCTTCAGATTTCATCACAAATATCTTAATTTGTGATCCGAAGATGAACGAAAGACTGACATGGTTGGAACAACATGAGGGTGAGTAATTACTGACTGAATTTTCATTTTTGGGTGAACTAACCCTTTAAGGAGTTTACTTTAAATAGTTTCCCTCATCTCTAATTATTTGATTTCGAAGTCTGTACATATCGAAGTTGATTAATTAATTAAGATAGAAACAAACAATATATATTTTGAATGTACTGTAAATGTGTTTAACAATATTAATACACTGTTAGCCCTTACTGTAGAAAAATACCAAATTATTACAACATCATACCATTTTCCATTAAAACAGTAATATACAGGAATATACCTACAGGAATATACTGTGAATTAACAGCGCTCAAAGTCGACACTCAGAGGCTGTTTTCCCAATCACACCCTATACCCTCATTCACTATTCCCTACATTAGTTCACTAATATAGTCCACTTGACAGAGTGAATGAAAAGAAGTGAGTGAATTGAGACACTGATGAACTCCTGATAAGCAGAATCACTGAAGGACAGAAAAACATATATCTGATAATCAGCATGAAATCCAACAATATTTCTGTAATCAGATCTTCTGAAGAATATTCATATCTTATATTAAATATCAACAATCATCATATAAATCACAACAATGGTGACAATCAAAAGTTTCATGTCACAATGCGTGCTGGGTTCCAGAATAGTATAAAACTCCCAGCATGCACTGCTGCATGAATGATAATTATATATATAAGTTAATTATATAAGTTAGGCATGTGTTAAAAAAAACATGAGTAATTGCTTATTGAATGAACAGACTATGTGATGAGTTTGAAATCATCATCAATATAACTACAATCACTCACTAACTGTGTATGTGCACAAGTGTGACTTATAAAAATGTAGCTCAACCAACAAGACAAAAAACTAATGTTTCAGCTTCCCAACTAAAGCAAACACTGATCTCTATAATGGTAACTTTTTCAATTAAACATCTCTATCACAACTTCAGTAGATGTATGACAGAAATAAAGTCATAGCCTACTGGTTAATAATACGTGTAATAATGTGTTATGGCTGGAATTCAGTTGTAGTTCTTGTGTTTCTCTATTTTCTGTTCTTGTGTTACTCTTTCCTTCAGTGATTCTGCTTGTTAACTGCAGGTGTTCATCACTAATGCTCAACAATCACTTACATATTCACTTAATTATCTCACTGCAACACTGTCAATGTTACTTTTTACTCTTTGTAGTGTGGATTTTTCTGTGGGGTTGAAAGGGTTAACAGTGTAAGATAAAAAGATACACCCACGAAAAGTATTTAAACAGTAATAAACTGTAAGTTATAAAACAGTTTTATACTGGTAACACGGTTGCCAGTAGTTTAAAATGTATTTTTTTGGGTCACCATTGTGCTGAAGAGTAGAGCCTGTGCTTCAGTCCAGCAGAAGATCTAGGAACGTTGATGATATGCTGCATGTTGCTTTATTTAAGAGGCGGTGACTGTGTAGTAGCTGATCTTGTTGAAATCTTTATATGTACAAATGTTTCTTAGTCGTCTCAAATGAAAATTCACAATAATACTTTGCTCACTTCATTAATGCATTATAAATTTTAGTTAAATCATTTAAATGACACCTGGTCAATTTAAGACAGTCGGTTTCTGCAAGTGAAGTTATTTTAAACTCAAGTTTTAATTTAGTGCATTTTTACAGTAACATACCGTATATTACAGTAAATAACTGTACAATTAACAATAAATGACTGGCATTAGTGTTGCCTGTATTTTACTGTAAAAAAAAAACCTGGTAAGGTCTAACAGTGTATATATATAATTTAGGTCATAAACACCATGTGAAACTTTTAATTGGGTTGATATAATTGTGACCTCTTCAGTCAGATCATACTCACCCCGCTCTGTGCGGTCCTCGAACCCGGATCTCCGGCATGAGAGTCAGGCGTTCTAACAAGGGGGCTAAAGACTGCAGCCTCTAGTGTCTGTCGCTAGAGCGTCTATTGAGATCAGAGGAGTGATGTTTACTCACACAGTGACTAGCTGGCCTCTGTTACATAATATATGTGTGACAATATCTTGCAATTGATCATGCTTGAGTCACACACAGACTTCAACATTCAGCATGCAAAACACAACAATGGGGAAAATTCCCATTGATTTAAAAGTAAATTACCAATTACTCTCAGTTATTTTTTAGTTATTAGAACTCTTGTGTAATACTAACTCAGTATACTATTCCTATTTCACTTGTTTTTTTAAGGCAGTTTACACACTTTTTTTAAGTAAGTCTAACTTATTTTGACTTTACAGTGTACACAGAAGGAAACTGCAGCTTCATCCTTAATTCATCCAGGCTATAAAGATTTTAAATTCTCCTTTGTTGTTGCCCTGATTAAAAGTCACCACAGTTCTTGCATATAATCCAGAGTTTAACTGACCGAGACACAGGCACAAAAACATGCTCCTAATTACCATGGTTGTATGGTTACTATAATATTAACAACTACAAAAATAACATTACTAATATTAAACTATGGTATTTGTAATAAATAAAAAACATCTTAACTACTGTAAAACAACCTCTATAAGAAAGACATATTTGCCCTCATATTACTCAATATTTAATATAAGGTTATTTTAGAAACATTAACAATAAATAGCATAATGTCATATTTCTACAGCTTAAGTAGCAGAATGGTCATTTTTTTATAGGTCTAGCGCTTTTAATAGATTTTAGATTTTAATTACCGTTGTTGTATCTCCGATCATGTAAACTGAAGTGTCGATCTGGTTTCAGGTTTACCACAGAAACTTTAATGTTCATGTGTTATGCTTGAGTTGAATTCAAATGAGTCAAACGAGTTTGTCCACTGAATAGCTACGTTTAATATGTGGGGGCGTGGTGAGGCTTTGGCGATAGGCCCACTGGGATAAGTTCAGGTACTTCCAGTCTGTCCATAGTGTAGGTATCTGCAGGTTGGAGTAATGCGCGTTCTGAAAGGTAGGGGTGTTGAAAAGGTTTTTTATCATTGGTTGCAAAAGATGTCTGTCAGGGTGTGGGGTACGGTTAGGGGCTAGTTTCTGTTGTAGAGATTCTCCTTTCCATTACTCCAACCTGAAGCTATCCTGAAGTAAATCTGTCTCAGTCAATCTACTCCACAGCCAGTCACAGGATCCCTCTATGCTCGGGCTCTACGTTATGGTGTACAGTGAGAATGGCATCTTACAGTTTTGTTAAGAGGCAGATAAATTTGCAAACTTGTGTTTTTTGCTCATAACAAACTAATCCTTGAAAGATACAGGCCTATGTGTACAATACAATAAAGAAAGGCTCACATAAAAAGTCAGGACTTTCATATTGCAACAACTGTACTGTTCTACAAATGAAAGTGTCATGAAACCCCCTGTTTTAGCCAGGGTTTGTTCTTTCAATGTTCTCGTCAATTTACTGGTGTTTGCGCCATTATTTACCACCCAAAAAAGCATGTCTTAAACCAGACACTACCTGGTAGATTGCGTTTGTCATTATAGAAATGATCTGGCTGTGTGTCTTCTTTAATTTGCGCGTCGTCAGTAGATCACGCACTGAACTTTCCACTCCCATCTGCGCTTTTTGGGAATTGCACTCTCATGCTAATTTGCCCTGTTTACTAAATCTGGCCCTAAATCCCTAAATGTACTCTCCTAATGCAGTCTCTTGCAAAGCATGCTGGGAACTACATATCCACTACCCAGGGCTGCATTTCTTAAAATCATTGTGAGATAAGTTGATCGTAAAGAACATTGGTGTATACTGACATGAGTCACGACTATACTGCCCTCTATAGGTCTGGTGCAGTTGCAGTGCGCATGTGTCAAATGTGTCCATGCTGATCTTTATTGGACATTGTATGTTGGGTCAATGTAACTCAATTAAGGTAAAACAGATATATAAACCTGATTGAATTAGATTACAACAACAAAATTAAAATGTATATGTAGAAATACTTAAAGCAACAACTGCTCATGCTTACTTTTTACAGAGCAGCTCTGACAGCATCGTGGGGAAATGAAACAACACTTTTGTTTTACTGTGCTGAGGAAACACACTTACAACACATGTGTCCGTGTACCACGGCGCAGTGGAAAAAATGTCAAGATAGCAAAAAAAATAAGTAAAAAAATTAAAGATTATAAATCACTAAGAATTATGCCGAACTAATCACTAGTGTTAAAACACAGAGTAAGACAAAAATGGCTTTACAGCAAAACATAATTTCATTGTTACAGACATTTTTCTCCTTATGATCATTAAGAGGTGATTTTATCATTATAATATTTTGATCATGGAGAAAACACATTGACGAAACAGTAAAAGTTTCTGACAATCCAGCAGGATGAATTTGAGCCTGTGGATCCTTTAAAACAGTAATCATTATAATGACCCCCTGTCATTATAAAACCATCCAGGCTACACCCTGACTTTTGGAACATGGGAAAAACAAAACTTTAAACGTTAAAGTATTTTAATTTTTATAATTTTGTACTGTAGTGAGATATTTGCAGAAGCTCATACAGTAATTCAGTGTGCATACTAGGCATTTACAATAACCTTGTAAATATTGTTCACTGGAATTAATTATAGGACGTTTATATTTTTGGACTGTGAGTGGAATTTGCAGACGGTCCCTTTAGGAGCCTAGGCGAATATCCCACAACACGTCCCAGATCCGGCCCACATCTGGCACATGTGGAAAGATGATCTGGCCCACATGCAGCGTGGAAGTTAATCTATGCGATACAGCGAATATCATAATCAAACCTAAAACTAACTTTACTGCGCTTCCGGAGCGGTTGCTTTCCACTACAAATGCAAAGTCAAATGCAAATAATGCCTGCTCTGTTAGTTAGACAGTCGAAAGATAAGAAACTCAAAACCAAATAGCAGCTCACTTTGACTAGATGGTTGCATAAAGAAAAAGTTCTGAACTTACCACAAAAAAATTAGGCCGTTTACATAGAAACAGTGTTTAAAACAAAACCCCAGTGTTAACAGATTCAAAGCTTCCGAATGGCGTGTAGTTTCTGTCTTTTACTGTCATTTTCAACTCCAACCACATGTGAAAATCGTGCTCCCTCTAGTGGTGCAGAGCATCATCAAAATCTCAGGTAATTATCAAAGCAGTGGTGCTTTAACCCACATAGCAACATTGTGACGTCCCAGATCCGGCCCACATCTGGCACTTGTTGAAAGATGATCTGGCCGACATGCAGCGTGAAGTGACGGCCCTTGTTTGCTAGATTTGGGCCACAAGCAGGCCATAGCAATGCCACATGTCAGCCAAGAGCAAATAAATAAACCAGAACTAGAGGCAGGGCCGGATTAACCATTAGGGCAACTGGGCAATTGCCCAGGGGCCCAGGACATCTAAGGGGCCCTGGGCACCGTCAAATATTATTAGATTAGGGGTGTGCGATATCACGATTTTTGATCGTGGACGATTTAAAATGTCTCCACGATCTGCTTTTGAAGAAATATCGTAGGATCGTGCATTCTATCAGTTTGCAGTTCTGGTGCCTCCATCTCAACATACTGTACAGCGCGGCGTATTTTCACATGAAATGCAGAGGAACGGGACACTGTAGTTTATAAAAATTAATTATTTGCATGTGCTTTAAAGCCTTGCCTTGCCAGGAGTCAGTGAGTAAAAGTCCTGCCATATGTTTATTTCATATGAGTCATGGCAGCACGGAGGGTCCAAAAATTGGACTAATAATTTGTCATGGGAAGTCCCTTTACTATAGCCACTAACTACTACCTTTTCCACTGATAGGCCAGCGGTGGATCATATGTACTCTCCTTACACAGCGAGCGACTCACTCTCATCACGCAGCGAGCGACTCACTTTCCTCACGCAGCGAGCGACTCACTTTCCTCACGCAGCGAGCGACTCACTTTCCTCACGCAGCGAGCGACTCACTTTCCTCACGCAGCGAGCGACTCACTTTCCTCACGCAGCGAGCGACTCACTTTCCTCACGCAGCGAGCGACTCACTTTCCTCACGCAGCGAGCGACTCACTTTCCTCACGCAGCGAGCGACTCACTTTCCTCACGCAGCGAGCGACTCACTTTCCTCACGCAGCGAGCGACTCACTTTCCTCACGCAGCGAGCGACTCACTTTCCTCACGCAGCGAGCGACTCACTTTCCTCACGCAGCGAGCGACTCACTTTCCTCACGCAGCGAGCGACTCACTTTCCTCACGCAGCGAGCGACTCACTTTCCTCACGCAGCGAGCGACTCACTTTCCTCACGCAGCGAGCGACTCACTTTCCTCACGCAGCGAGCGACTCACTTTCCTCACGCAGCGGGCGACTCACTTTCCTCACGCAGCGGGCGACTCACTTTCCTCACGTAGCGGGGCGACTCACTTTCCTCACGCAGCGAGCGACTCACTTTCCTCACGCAGCGAGCGACTCACTTTCCTCACGCAGCGAGCGACTCACTTTCCTCACGCAGCGAGCGACTCACTTTCCTCACGCAGCGAGCGACTCACTTTCCTCACGCAGCGAGCGACTCACTTTCCTCACGCAGCGAGCGACTCACTTTCCTCACGCAGCGAGCGACTCACTTTCCTCACGCAGCGAGCGACTCACTTTCCTCACGTAGCGAGCGACTCACTTTCCTCACGCAGCGAGCGACTCACTTTCCTCACGCAGCGAGGGACTCACTTTCCTCACGCAGCGAGCGACTCACTTTCCTCACGCAGCGAGCGACTCACTTTCCTCACGCAGCGAGCGACTCACTTTCCTCACGCAGCGAGCGACTCACTTTCCTCACGCAGCGAGCGACTCACTTTCCTCACGCAGCGAGCGACTCACTTTCCTCACGTAGCGGGCGACTCACTTTCCTCACGCAGCGAGCGACTCACTTTCCTCACGCAGCGAGGGGACTCACTTTCCTCACGTAGCGGGCGACTCACTTTCCTCACGCAGCGAGCGACTCACTTTCCTCACGCAGCGAGCGACTCACTTTCCTCACGCAGCGAGCGACTCACTTTCCTCACGCAGCGAGCGACTCACTTTCCTCACGCAGCGAGGGACTCACTTTCCTCACGTAGCGGGCGACTCACTTTCCTCACGCAGCGAGTGACTCACTCTCACTTTCCTCACGCAGCGAGCGACTCACTTTCCTCACGTAGCGGGCGACTCACTTTCCTCACGCAGCGAGCGACTCACTTTCCTCACGCAGCGAGGGACTCACTTTCCTCACGCAGCGAGCGACTCACTTTCCTCACGCAGCGAGCGACTCACTTTCCTCACGTAGCGGGCGACTCACTTTCCTCACGCAGCGAGCGACTCACTTTCCTCACGCAGCGAGGGACTCACTTTCCTCACGTAGCGGGCGACTCACTTTCCTCACGCAGCGAGCGACTCACTTTCCTCACGCAGCGAGCGACTCACTTTCCTCACGCAGCGAGCGACTCACTTTCCTCACGCAGCGAGCGACTCACTTTCCTCACGCAGCGAGCGACTCACTTTCCTCACGCAGCGAGGGACTCACTTTCCTCACGTAGCGGGCGACTCACTTTCCTCACGCAGCCGAGTGACTCACTCTCACTTTCCTCACGCAGCGAGGGACTCACTTTCCTCACGCAGCGAGCGACTCACTTTCCTCACGCAGCGAGTGACTCACTCTCACTTTCCTCATGCAGCGAGCGACTCGCTTTCCTCACGCAGCGAGGGACTCACTTTCCTCACGCAGCGAGGGACTCACTCTCACTTTCCTCACGCAGCGAGCGACTCACTTTCCTCACGCAGCGAGCGACTCACTTTCCTCACGCAGCGGGCGACTCACTTTCCTCACGCAGCGAGCGACTCACTTTCCTCACGCAGCGAGCGATTCACTTTCACTTTCCTCACGCAGCGGGTGACTCACTCTCACTTTCCTCACGCAGCGAGCGATTCACTCTCACTTTCCTCACACAGCGGCCGACTCACTCTCACTTTTCTCACGCAGCGAGCGACTCACTTTCCTCGCGAGTTCCGTGATTCAGGTCATATGATTGTGAAATAATGATTATGTTAAAACACAACCAAAACCAACAGATCACCTTTTCTCTTTGCTCATCCGGCTGTTATAACTCATTTACAGCAGCCAATCAAAACTTAAAGTTAATAATTTAAGGGTGAAGAGCCCAACTAAAACACACTGATCTCCATAATGGTGACTTTAATGGTTTTCTCCTTCAGTGATTCTGCTTGTTAACATCAGATGTCTTCAATGTTGGCAATAACATATATTTTGTAATTTTTACTCATTTTAAATGGTTAACATTTAATGCATTAATTTGATTAATTATTACTCAATTCTAATTTGTTAAATTTAATTAATACTATTGCTTGTAATCTGTTGCCTCATTTTTATTAATTAGATATAAATAAAATCGATGTTTTCATTTTTACAGTTTTACAGTGTACTTTCTGTGACGGGTCACATTTGTGCCGCTTCATAAATTTGAGGTTAAACCACTGGAGTCACATGGATTACATTTATGTCTGTATACCTTTCTGAACCTTGAAATTGGTAGTTGCGTAAGATGTCAATGGAGGGACAGAAATCTCTCAGATTTCCTCAAAAAGATCTTAATTTTTGTTATGGAGACGAATGGAAGTCTTGTGGGGTGTGGAACAACATGAGCGTGAGTAATTAAAGGAACACTTCACCCATTTGCATTAGACTTTGTATCTTTAGAAACCCAGTCACATTTTCGAATGGTCATGGTTTATTCCCTTATTTTCCCCTGAGATGGGAGAAATAAGGATTTAAGTGTTCCACTTCCTGCTTTTTATGACGCAAAAATCGTCAATTTGCGTCATAAAAAGCAGGAAGTCAAATTTCTTTGAATAAGGGTAAGACTACAAACACTAGCTCATCATTTATCCAGTAGAAGGCGCTGTTCCGCATGTTTTCAACCCGCCCATAGAGGGATCTCACTCACAGAATGTACATATAATGTCAGCCATTCTTTATTTAGAAGCTAAGCTAACAGTTTCTTATTCTGTGGAGAAAGCTGAGTAGTAGCGGTGACCATCCTCTTTTTCCCGGACATGTCCGGCCGTCGAGATCGTCCAAAATGTCCAGGATTCGGCTTTTGCTTTCTGCAGTCGCATTCATAGTTTACATGCACACCTTTTGTTTCAATCTAACTGAATTCATTCCGATTGGTGAATCTGAATATAGTGTTTACATGAACGCTAAACAAGTGATCGTTTGATGTGCGTTTTAACATTGCTAGGAAAATTCCCTCTCCTCCGTGAGAGATACGAGACCGGTGCGTCTCACAGGCGCCGGCGCCACTCATCAGTAATCACGCCACCGGGCTCGCATCGTTCTCCGCGGCCGTCAGTCTCGTTCCTGCTCGTCACAGTAAACATGAGGAATGGCGACTGAAGAACGCAAAAGCCGAATCCTGGACATTTTGGGCGACATCAAAATACTGGGCAGACTCACTAGTAGCATAGCCTTGTTGTTTACTGCGATCTCTTACCGGTAGGCGTGGCCTCCTCCTAGGGCAGCGAAGCAAGTGCATTCTGGAAGTTGTTGTCTTTCATCCCCATAAGCCAAAAATACATTTTCTGTCTTTTCTCAGTCTAGAAGGCTCCAAATTCAAAAATAATTTCACATTTCTTCTACATAAATGACCCATTTTAAATACACATTCATCTTTCCAGAGGTGAAGTGTTCCTTTAATGACAATTTAAATTTTTGGGTGAACTAACACTTTATGGAATATCGTGTTCTCTTACAGAAAAATGGCATTAACACTAACATTTCACTCTACTATTGACTAAGTCTAAAGCTATTTTTAATGATAAAAGCAGCAGACCTGTATTCGTATTCCATTTGTTTTTGTTTCTTTCTTTCTGTATTGTATTTGTATTGTATTGCATTTAAAAATGACGTTAATCATTCGGATGAGACGTTAAACCGAAGTCCTGACTCTCTGTGGTCAATAAAAATCCCAGGATGTCTTTCGAAAGAGTCGGGTGTAACCCCGGCATCCTGGCCAAATTTGCCCAGTGGCCTCTGTCCATCATGGCCTCCTAATCATCCTCCTATATATACTAATTGGCTTCATCACTGTCTCCTCTCCACCAGTAAGCTGGTGTGTGGTGGGCGTTCTGGCGCAATATGGCTGCCGTCGCATCATCCAAGTGGATGCTGCACATTGGTGGTGGTTGAGGAGATTCCCCCCTTCTATGTAAAGCGCTTTGAGTGTCCAGAAAGGCGCTATATAAATGTAATGAATTATTATCCGAGGTGGGTAATCCAGGGCCAAAGAGTAAAAACCCTGCCATATGTTTATTCCACCCATAAACTCAGTCAGCTGATTTCACTAATTAGTTCTCTCTCCTGTCTGAATTAGCAAATCCAGGTGATTGGAACAAAATACTGAGGAGGACTTTTACTTTCTGAACCTGGACTTTACACCTCTGCATAGCAAGGAGTAATTTCAGCCACAGCCTTAGATTAAATCAACTGAAGAGAAAAGAAGACATTAAATATGTGAAGATCTCAGCAGAGAAGGAATAAACATCTCCACAAACAGCATTACCAGCTTCACTTATTACTAACCAGACTTTATTTCTGTCAGATGTCTACAGAAGTTCTTATTGAGAATTAACAGAGGTTTAACTCTAATGTGTTTCATTTAAAGTAACCATAACAGGGATTAGTGTTTCCATTATTTGGGCTCTTAACTCTTATTAAATCTTTTGTCACTTATGGCTGTTGCGACAGTGTGTATGTTAAACACATTTGCAGCAGCAAAGAAACCTAAAGTGAAATGAGATCAGGTGATGTTGGTTATCTTTTTATGGTTTTAAAATCATCATGAAATAGACTGAATCACTTGTGTATTTTAATCTAACAATTATGTTGTCAAATTAATATTATTTTACAACCTGTCTTACTGCAGCATAAGATGCAACAATATTGTAACAATAAGTTAGAAGACTAAGAAACATGAGCAAGGAAAATCAGTTTTTGATGAAACACACAGACATCAACAATCAGTGTATGAATCTCAACAATGGTGACAATCAAAAGTACTTTGCTGCAATGCATGCTGGGTACCAGCATAGTGCAAAACTCCCAGCATGCATTGCAACATGAATAAATTATGCAGCTGAATTGTCCTATTATTTAGTTTAATTCTAAATATTTGCTTTTATTTTTTGCTGTTGTTTTTGTTGTGAATTAGTAGCTTTTCAGTGATGGACTGTATCTGTTTATCTAAATATTTGGGGTTGTCACCCTTGTTGAGATTCATACGCTGATTGTTTACATCTGTATGTGTTAGTGTAGGCTAACTTTTTAAATAAATGTTTGTCAAAAGATTTAAACTGATTGTTATATTGCTGGTTCTCATGCTACAGGGTTTATGATGTGACTATATTAGTGGACCAACTTAATTGTTAAATTAAAAGCTTCAGAAATTCTGGCTATTTCGTGACGATTATAAAACCACCAACAGGTAATCATTATCACCTAATCTCATATCACTTTAGCTTTCTTTGTTGCTGCAAATGTGTTTGACAAACACACTGCCACAGCAACTAAAAAAAAACAGATATTATATAATAAGAGTTAAGACCCCAAATAATGGAAACACTAATCACTGTTACGGTGATTTAAAATTAAACCCATTAATTCTCAAAAAAACTTTTGTAGACGTGTGACTTTTGTAAAGTCAGTCTGGGGTGCGTTTCCCAAAGCCAACTATGGTCGCAAGTTCTGTCGTTTCCAATAGAGTTCAATGGAACTTGCGACCATAGTTGGCTAACGATGCTTTTGGGAAACGCACCCCTGGTTAGTAATAAGTGAAGCTGGTAATGCTGTTTGTGGACTTGTTTAATTCTCCTCTGCTGAGATCATCACAGATTTAATGTCTTCTTTTCATTTCAATTGATTTAATCTAAGGCTGTGGCTGAAATTACTCCATATTTAATATACACATATTTTTTGGCTACAATTAAGTCCAGATCTGGTTTATTTCTTTGCTCTTGGCTGATATGTGGCATTGCTATGCAGAGGTGTAAAGTCCAGGTTCAGAAAGTAAAAGTCCTCCTCAGTATTTTGTTCCAATCACCTGGATTTGCTAATTCAGACAGGAGAGAGAACTAATTAGTGAAATCAGCTGACTGAGTTTATGGGTGGAATAAACATATGGCAGGGTTTTTACTCTTTGGCCCCTGGATTACCCACCTCTGATTATTATTATTATTAATTAATGTTTTGAATCTTGACTTTCGCAGTTAATTAAGTTTTTTTTTCAAAGAATTTTGTGAGCTATTTGGTGCAACACCAATATTAAGTACCTGCTCGTTTTCTTTTTTAAATTCTGTCTCTTGTTTGTTTAATGTCTAAACTTATTCCACAATACAAGCACTTTTTAATGGGTCTTTGTACATGGTTTCATTTGTCATATATATTTATATGTATGTATCTTTACTCATTGAATGCATTTAAGAATGTTTACATGAATTTTTGTACAAAAATAAACCATGTTCAATTTGTATATATGGTTCTTGAATTATTTTCTACCAAAATATATGCTATACCCAGTCAACACGGTGATCTCACAGTGATCTCATCATGTGGTCACAACGTGAGCAATGTGAGTTCACAGTGAGCTAAAAGTGTAACCTCACAGCGCACTCACTGTGTGCTCATGGCCACAATATGAGCTCATCCCAGCTAGAAATGTTATTGTTCTATGATTGTTTTGAGAGCATTATATTATGTTATGGTTTCTGTAGCTAATTTTATTTTTGTTACCAGAATGTTCTCCTAAAAAGTAGGATAACAGTCTCTAAAAACATTTTTAAAATGTTTAGTGATTACATTGATAGAACATTATCCCCTAACATTATTATAAGGGTTTAGCGGGACGTTTCCCAACAGACACAGGACTGATCCTCTTAAAAGAGGTTTAGATGTCGAAGTTGGTTTGAAAGTAGTTGTTTTGTTTGGTCACCATTGTGGAGGTCAGTGTTTGCTTTAGTTGGGCTCTTTGGCCTTGACAATTTGATGTTAGTTTTTGTCTGGCTGTTGTGTTTGTTAAAGAAAGAGAAAATGTGAAGTATATACACAGTAAACACTCCAGTGTTAAATGAACACTCCTGGGAGTTTATATGAGTCCACATTCAAAAGTGTAAAGTGTTAAAATATGAGTGTTTAATGAACACTCAAGAGTGTAATATAAATGCCTTATGCTTCGGACTCTGGGTCCGTATGAATAAGCTCAAATGATCCATAGGGAATTTTAATAACTAATCATGAATATGATTAATATTTTGCATATTACAGTTACATTAAATTGTCGAAAGTGAAAGTGGATTATATGAATATATGAATAATCAATCACAACGAATTAGAATTCCTCATTCATATATCAATAATCTCATTTCAGATCGATGATGAGATAATCCTTAAAGTGTGTATGTCAGGTTAAAATTTTTTTTCAGATATATTAAATAAGGGTTAGATGTCTGAGTGAAAATGTAATTAGCATTAAAATTATTACTGTAACTGCCCTGCAATAAGATGTATAGCCATTTCTGTCAAGATCATATTTTTAAAACAAGGGCTGAGCTGTGACGTCATATGAGGGAGTCGCGCCAACAAAGTTCTATTGAAGTATGGAGAGTTTTGAGTCTGAGGAGATCCAAAATCCCCCTCAAACCTATACGATGGCCCACAGCCATACAATTTTGAGCCTCCCAGGCGGGAGACAGATGAGGAGCCAAACAGAAATGTAAATAATTCATATCGAAGAAACATAAATATCTGGTGTGAAGAAGAACCAGTGGAGAGTTGGTCAGGTGTCTGGTAGTATAGGCATAACTTAGCGGTGGAACGGTACATGTATTCGTATTGAACCGAAACGGTACGGGCGTCACGGTTCGGTGCTTGAATATACACGGAGAATACACGATATGCAAATAAATAAAACTCGCGTGCAAATTAATTCATGCGGAACTAACGTTATACGCGGGTTATTTAGGAACAGAGAGAGAGAGAGAGAGAGAGAGAGAGAGAGAGAGTGGCGCGGTCGACTGCTTTACTACAGTAGCATACACCGTAGGCACCCCATCAGCTGCCAGTCTCACTCGGGTTTTAAATCCCATTTTATAACTCATGAGATCTCCAACTGCGTAGTCCTTCTCAGTGAAATGGGCGCTGCAAATGACCGAAGTCTTGGATAACGAGGCAGCACTGAAGTCAGCGCGTTTGCTCCGAACAAACACAGTAAATTCCCCGGTGTTAAATTAACACCGCTCGGTGTTCATATGGGAACCACCAGCAGGGTGTTAAATGAACACTGGAGCGGTGTCAGAGTCAACGAGATAATTAAGTGATTAATTGAGTGATGATTGTTTGATTATGATACACCTGATATTAATAATCACTGAAGAAAATAGAAACACAAGAACTACATCTGACTTTTAGACACAGCCTTGGATGAAATTAACTGAAAAGACATGAAATCTCTCTTATTACAAACCATTTTAACCTTATTTTTGTCATTCATCTACAGAAGATCTTTTTGAGAATAAAAACATTTTTAGATGTTGAAGTTTTATAGAAAATATGTGGTCACCATTATGGTGATCCATGTTCCCTCTAGTTGGGTGCTTTGACAATATTTTTTTATGTTAGTTGTTATCTTTGTAACAGTGTTTACCAAAACACATAATTTGTTGCAAATGAAACCATATTCAAAGATGATCAGGTGTTATCATTTTCATCATCATGATTTAAAACATCTGACAAATGTCGTCTCTTACCAAAGAGGTTACTTGTTAGTAACAGATTTTTTTTTTTTTTTTTTTTTTACCAAAGATCAAACATTCTGTATTTTTGTTTCTAAATACTTTCCACATCAAGTATCAAGAATCAAGAATATCAAGAATCAGCTTATGAATATAACCATGGTGACATGCTTCATGCTGCAATGCATGCTGGGAGCCAGTAGTTTTATAATATGGCGGTTCCCAGCATGCATTACAACATGAAGCATGTCACCATTGTTGAGATTCATATGTTAATTATTGATGTTTGTGTGTGTCTTAAATAATATGCTCCTCAATGTTAAAAATAATAATAATCATAATTCAGAATATATATTCTGATGTCTAGTAAATCATTCTATTTAGTGATGGTTAAAACTACATCATCAGATTGTCTTTGTTTCTCACATCTTTTGTAACTCAATTATGTGTAGATGCTGTTACAAAGACCACAACCTTGCAGAACAAAGCCAAGAGTCAAACTGCCCAACTAGAGCAAACACTGATCACCATAATGGTGAATTTACAAAAACATATTATTTCCAATAAAACATCCACATCTACACCTCTATTAATTCTGAATAACTAGTTGGTAATAAGTGAAGCTGGTTATGCTGTTTGTGGAGTTGTTTAATCCTCTGCTGAGATCTTCACAGATTTAATGTTGTCTTTTCTCTTCAGTGGATTTCATCTCCAGAAGTCAGATGTAGTTCTTGTGTTTCTCTTTTCTTCAGTGTTTCTGATTGTTATCATCAGGTGTCATCAATGATCACTCAATTAATCAATTAATTATCTCATTAACTCTAACACTGCTTCAGTGTTACTTTTAACACCCTGCTGGTGGTTCCCATATAAACACCGAGCGGTGTTAAATTTAACACCGGGAAATTTACTGTGAAGTTGACCCAGGCACGGAACACAGTGGGCTCTGTGACCGGTTTTAACGGTGTTTTTGCACACAGCACAAACGCAGTAATTCACCATCGTGAAAATACGCCTGCGTATACTAACTACCTAACTTAAATAACTAAATAAATGTCCTAATCACTAATTCTCTCGCTCTATCACTCGTACAATTATCAACACAGCTCAGCGAGCGGGGGAGACGTCTCCCTGTTATGACGTCAAACGATTCGTTTGGGGGGATGGGCAGTTTTAAGTGAGGACTGAAAATAACGAACTTTTTCATCTTATATTCTGCCTTTAGGTATCGAAAAACATACAAAACAATACATCAACTTGTCAAACGTGTATTTCCCCTAACTATTTTGTGTTAATCATAATTAAAAATTTAACCTGACATACACACTTTAAAGGGGTCATGACATGAGAAACCAAATTTGCCTTGATCTTTTGGTATATAAGAGGTCTTTGTACCATTAAAACGTCCTGCAAGTTTCATAGCTTAAGACGTCCTCCCCATTATAAACGAATCATTTATTTAATCAAGCTCTAAATACAGTTCGTTCTGGATCCATGGTAAGAAGTGACGTCACGGTACGAAGTGACGTACCAGCGTTTGCATATGACCGCCTCCAGCGCAAGACAGCTACGCTTAAAGCGCAAGACAACTACGCTCACTTCGTATCGTTGTCGCGCCCGCGCGCCGCGCGCCTCACAAGTGTTCAGTCGACGGACAGCGAGTGGGTCTGTGTCACTGTCTATGGTCTGTGTACAGGGAGATTACGACGCCGCAGATGTGCTGTTCCTGGCTGTGGACAAACTAACCTACATCTTTGAATACGCTGCGAAAGATCCAGTCGTCAGGGAAAAATGGATGCACTTTATTTTTTTGCGGACGTCCCAGTCACAGCAGTGTTAGTTTAAGCGTTTGTTCTATACATTTGAAGGATGACTGTTTTGAGCTTTGCCAGAAAACTGTTGCTCAAAGATAAGTCCGTGCCGTCTATTCTGGGCTCAACAACGACGACGCAAACTGTAAGTAATGTATTTAAAACTTTAAACTACTTTTTAAACACGCTGAAAGATCCAGTCGTCAGGGAAAAATGGATGCACTTTATTTTTTGTGGACGTCCCAGTCACGGCAGTGTTCTATACATTTAAGGATGACTGTTTTGAGGAAAAAATCCCAATATGATGCTTGGCTTAGCTTCTCCAGAAAACGGTTGCTCAAAGATAAGTCCGTGCCGACTATTCTGGGCTCAATAACGACGACGCAAACTTACTTTTTATCACTGGCTAATATAAACACATTTGTATAAGAGAATCTTGAAAATATGTCGCCTTTCTAGTAGGCCTACATGTGATAGAAAATTTAAAATGTTGCCTTTATCAATGCTGCATCTTCAAAGATGGCCTGTCTGTGCATGCATTTTTGTCCGTGGTACACCCTATCATTTCATTGGAATTAGTTAAATAATGTTAAACTGTTAGCAAATGAAGCTATAGGATAATTATGCAACAATAATCCGTTTTCAAGTGTCTCGGGTTAATTTTTTTTTATTAATTCAAAATAGTTTCACTTTCCATGTGGACACGGGCTGATCCAGTCTTCGTTGTTGTGGTGATGGTTCATTTTCCTCTGATTCCTCATCTGATTCCGGCTCAAACATAATAAGGTTTTATCATTGCAAGAGCCATCGCTTCGCATGCATCAGCCGCTATTAAACAGTTACGCCGAATCCGCAAATGTTCTGGCTGGGGGCGTTAATAATTGATGCATAGGCACTGACGTTAGCCAATCATAACAGTGGGCGTTAACACTGAACTCTTAAAGGGGAAACACCCCCAAAACAGACTGTTTGAATCAGAGGATGAGAAACAGGGTGGGAAAAGGTCATAAATCACTACATTTTAAAAGTTTTTTGTAAAAAAAACTATAGTAATACTATAATTGCACCTAAGGGAACATAATAATAAAAAATAAAAAAACATGTCATGACCCCTTTAAGGGAAATTAATGCAATTATCAAATCGGTGTTCGTCCAGCGACCAACCGTCAGATTAAGTGATCAATTTCTCAATAAAGCTATCCTTTCTTATAAACTCCAAGAAATATTAACCTTCTGGCCTTGAACATTAATTTTCCTGTGTTTATAAAATTAAAACTACTTAATGTAGTAACTAATGAGCGCGGTAGCTCTTGAATCTATCTCATTGACGTTTGTATTTTTACAAGCACTTTCACAGAAACAGTTGAATATATTGTTTTAATAAATGCAAACTACAGAATATACAGACTACACATCCTGATTATATGTTTGTACATATCTTACATGTGAACACACAAGACAACGAATAATAGATGAGAGAGAGAAGGTGAGAGAGATAAAGTTCTGAGATTGTGAGAGCGAGGTCAGGGGCGTAAGGGTGACGCGCGCCGTTCGCGCGGTTTGAGGGATAGAGAGAAGGAGAAGATCACGAATGATCGTAGGAATAGCGAAATCACAGACCTTTGAGAGAGCCATCAATCGAAACACCTTAAAACATTAAAACTCGTTAGAGTTTGATACTTGCAAAAGGTTCGTTTGTGTGCACGAGCTGTATCCAGCCTGCGCGTGTTCTCGGAGCAGAGTGCGCGCGCTCGTGTCTCTTCGGACAGGGCGCGAGTTTTGAAGAAGGCCTCTTTTGGAAGGGAAGTTGCTGAAGGAATTCAGGCTTCGTTCGTTTGACTCGTAGGTGGAAACGAGCAAAGGCGAATTTGAAAATGAAACAAAAGAACTTAGATAAAGGAAAATAAAAAGAAGGGAACTCCTTATTGGAGTTCAGGACCGGAGATTTCACATGCTGAAGTCGGGGAACAGAAGAACAGAGCAGAAGAGAAAGGAGGAGCTTTGGCTCTCTCTTTTAAAGGAATGTAAGGGTAACGCCTTCTCATGGCGGATCGTCCAATCACCTTCAGTGATCGGGGAGCGGGAGAATTTTCTTTGTCTGGTCAGAAGAGCGTGGCTGCGTAGATTTATGACAGAGCTCCGGGACTAGTCATTTCTATGACTGGAAAGAGTTCATATCGAAATAATCATATCATTGCAGTCTATTATCGAGATTCAACTCCGTTAGGTCTTAAGATTCAAAATGGTATCAAACACATTCAGGTTACGGTTAGGAATACAACGTTTGATTATTATGCATTAGTCTAGACATTTTAAAGTTTAATTAATACATACTGATATTGAAATCAATTCCACATCGGTCGTGACACATAAATGGCAACACAAAAATATCAAGTCCATTTGTTGAGGTCTTAAATATGATTCTGTTGAATAAAGTCTCTTGGTGTGTGTGTGTGCTTATCTCTCTGGAGACATGGGTGTCCTGTTACATGTGTTCCTTGGTGTGAGGAATTTTGGGTGTCCTGTTACATGTCTCTTTGTGTGTGTGTGTGTTGGAATGGACGAAAGAGACCACTCTCTTGTCTGTTCAGACAACGAATGAAGTGTATTAGAGAATCACGATTCATTAATTTGAAAAGCAGCTGTCAATGTGGCTACAAGAGTGTAAAAGTTAATGAGTTAATTAAGTTATTAATTGAGTGATGATTGAGCATTATTGAAGACACCTGATGTTAACAAGCAGAATCACTGAAGGAGAAAATCACAAATTGTAAGCCACCATTATGGAGATCAGTGTTTGCTTTAGTTGGGCTCTTGACCCTTATATTATTAACTTTAGATTGTGTGTGCCTGCTGTTATTATGACAGACAGATGAACAGAGAAAAAAAGTGATCTATTGGTTATGTTATGACAAACATAATTTGAACTTGATCACTGAACCATTATTTCTGATTTAGATTTAAGTTGCTTATTACAGCATAACTGTGATTCTACATAAATATCCAGAATTTTTGATAAATAAATACGGAATAATTTATTTAAAGTTGTTTTGAAAAAGAAAACCTTCATTTTAGGCACACACAGACATGAAGATTCAGTCTATGCATCTCAACAATGGTGATGAGCAAAATATTAAATTAGGAAAATGAAATTACTTCGACAAATCAGATCATAATTTATTAATTCCGCAATGCATGATGGGAGCCATTAATGAGTTGATTGGTGGCAGCAACTGCAACATGCCTTATTATTGTCACCATTGTTGAGATTTACAGGCTGATTATTGATGTCTGTGTTTTTGATCAGAACATCTATAATTGTATTATATTAAAAAAATTGAAAAACATATGATTTAGAAACATAGAGCTGCTGTATTAACAAATTTAACCAAACTATCTAAATATGTTTTGATCATTTCAGATCACAACATGATTATACCAAAACATAACCCACACCATCAGATCACAATTTCTCTTTGTCCGTCTGATTGTTATTAATCAGTAACAACAGACAAGCAAAATCTAAAGTTATTAATATAAGGGTCAAGAGACCAACTAAAGCAAACACTGATCTCCATAATGGTGGCTTACAATTTGAGATTTTCTCAAATTTTCTTTTCTTTTTTTTGTAATAAGTGAAGCTAGTAATGCTATTAGTGGAGTTGTTTAATAAAGTTTGATCCTGACATCAGAAAAATGTTTAGACGTCAACCCAATTTTAATTTTCAACCAAAATTTGACATCTGAGTGATGTTGGAGTCCACGTCCAATAACATTTTTAGCTGGGATGAGCTCATATTGTGACCATAATATGAGCACACAGTGAGTGCACAGTGCGGTTACACTTTTAACTCACTGTGACCTCACATTGTGATCATATGGAGAGATCACTGTGAGATCAAAGTGTTGACTGGGTAAAATTTCTATAAATATAGAAATGTCTGTATAAGGATTATCCGTTAATAGTACAGAAAATGTACTGTTAATATACAGAATTTTCCGTTTTAGAGGTGAAGGAACTGTCCGTAATTTAACGGAAAATGTCCTGGTAATTTTCTGCCAGTACATTATCCGTTTTTTTTTTACGGAATAATGTTTTACAGTGTAATATAAAAAGACACATCCACGAAAAGTATTTTAACAGTAATAAACTGTAAGTTATAAAACAGGTTTATACTGGCAACACTGTTGCCAGTAGTTTACTGTAAAATTTATTTTTTTGGGTCACCATTGTGCTGAAGAGTAGAGCCTGTGCTTCAGTCCAGGAGAAGATATAAAACATTGATGATACGCTGCATGTTGCTTTATTGAACAGACGGTGACTGTGTAGTTGCTGGTCAAGTGGGTACTTAAGTTTTTCAGTGGTTTTTAATGAAAGTTCATAATTCTTTGCTCATGTATCTAATGCATTATACATTTTAGTTAATACATTTAAATGACAGTTGGTCAATTTAAGGCAGTTGGTTTCTGCAAGAGAAATTAGTTTCAACTGAGTTTTAATTTAGTGCATTTTACAGTAACAAACTGTATATTACAGTAAAGAACTGTACAATTAAAAGTAAATTTTAACAGTGTTGCCAGCATTTTACTGTAAAAAAAACCCGGTAAGGTCTAACAGGGTAGGCATCTATACACTTCAAATTCTATGAATATTGTTTCTTTATTTTTATTTTTATGTCTACCTTTTCATTAAACTCTGTGGACCCAAGAGACAAGTTAAACCAAGACATTACATACTTGCCAAATACTTATTCCAGTCTATGTCTAACCAGTCAGCCTACAGTGCTCAGTTGGGTGGAACTTGAAAAGCTAACTGAAGTTTTGTAAAGTAAACATCTGTGGAATTTGTTTAATTATGTTGACCCTAACATCTTAAACCTCACCTTAATGTACCCGCAGCTTTTGCTATGCCGTGACGTACCGTTCTGTAATGACAGTAAGGTCCTTTCAGCTGAACAAAGAGCATCTTTCAGCTTACCCAACAAATATTACATGTATATTGCACAAAAAGATACACGCGTTTATACCTATTTGTAATTTTCTTGGCAATAAACTGGGCTGCCATACCTAAGCATTTAATAATTACATAAATTAGTATCTTTAAAGGAACACTCCAGCGTTTTTTCATATTAAACTATGTTATTCCTTTAACTAAGACGAGTTGATACACACCTCTCTCGTCTGAGTGCGTGCAGTCAATCGCTCTGGCGCACGGCGACACTGATAGCACTTAGCTTAGCCCAGTTCATTCATTAGGATCCAGACAGATGAAGTTAGAAGCGACCAAACACCTCCACGTTTTCCCCATTTAAATACAGTTACTCGAGTAGTTACACGACCAAGTATGGTGACACAAAATAAAACGTGTCGTTTTTCTAAGCGGGTAAAATGGAGAACTATAATGTATGGCGGAATAGCACTTGCAGCACTTCGACTCGGCGCAGTAATATCATCACTCCTGACATTATCCATTTTACCCGCTTAGAAAAGTGCCACGTTTTATTTTGTGTCACCATACTTGGTCGTGTAACTACTTGTGTAACTACTCGTGTGGGTTGAAGATGGGTTAAAGTAAAAAAAAAAAACATGCACAACATTTGATTATTAATTATTATTACACAGCTCAGTGGAATACTTGATTCTGATTGGTCAATCACACCATCCAGCGATATGTTATTTGTTATACTAAAAACGAATGATTGTTATGGCAGGAAAAGCCAAAAGTGAATGTATCCAGATGATGTTGGTTTGTTGATGATGATAACAACAGAATCATCACAGATTCAGTGTGCAGGCTTTGTGTGGTCTTGTTCATTTTATATTTTAAGTTATAATTGCCCTGTGATTATACAGTATGAGATTCAGCTGTGTCATCATCATCTATGAAGGATTTTAAATGAATAATAAGACACAAACATTTGAACTGCTGTGACATTTAGACACAACGAGATCACTGTGAGATCAAATTGTTGACTTGCAATGATGATTGTTCACAGTTTGTTACAAAAATTTGTGTAAAGCATAATTGCACGAGGAAATTAGTTGGAAAAAGGGGGAGATTTATTAAAAGCTTGCACGCTCAAGTGTGGGCGAGACAGAAAGGAACAAAAAAATGAAGTATATCTGGAAACACTTTAGAAAGTGAAACACACAAACAAAGCACAAGGAAGTCCAGACAAACACGAAATTTAGATCAACCAGAGAAGTAAGTATTCGTATTCCATACACTGTTAGACCTTACCGGGTTTTTTACAGTAAAATATTTTATTGTAATTTTTAATGTAATAATTTATTGCTAATTGTACAGTTCTTTACTGTAACATACAGTTTGTTACTGTAAAATGCACTAAATTAAAACTCGAGTTAAAACTAATTTCACTTGCAGAAACCGACTGCCTTAAATTGACCAATTGTCATTTAAATGTATTAACTAAAATGTATAATGCATTAAATATATGAACAAATAATTATTATGAACTTTCATTAGAAACAACTAAAAAACTTCATACATATAAAGATTTCCCCTGGAACAGCAACTACACAATCACTGTCTGTTAAATAAAGCAACATGCAGCATTTAATCAATGTTTCTAGATCTTCTGCTGGACTGAAGCTCAGGCTCTACTCTTCAGCACAACGGTGACCCAAAAAACTACATTTTACAGTAAACTACTGGCAACAGTCAGAGGTGGAAAGTCCAGGGGTCAGAAAGTAAAAGTCCTGCCATATGTTTATTCCACCCATGAACTTAGTCAGCTGATTTCACTAATTAGTTCTCTCTCCTGGCTGAAAAACTGCACTCATTTTTTTTTTATATCTAAACATAAGATTTATGTATTTGAATTGCATAACAAATTTCCATCCATTTGGATTACATAGTTTTAACATAAACCAATTAATAATCTGAATGTGATTCATATTTTTAAGTCATATATAAATGAAACACATAAGATTTATGTAATCGTATTAATAAACTGAATGTGATTCATATTTGTCAGTCATATGTAAATGAAATGGATAAGATTTATGTAATCGTATACAGAAAAACACCCATGTTAAATTAGCACTGCTCAGTGTTCATATGTGTGCACACTACAGAGTTAAAGTACCATTGAAGCAGTGTTGAAGTTAATGAGATAATTAAGAGGTGATTGAGCATTAATTATGAACACCTGCTGTTAACAAGCAGAATCACTGAAGAACAGAGAAACACAAGAACTACAACTGACTTCAGACACAGCCTTAGATGAAATCAACTATAGATAAAAGAAGACATTAAATCTCTCAAGTTCTCAGCAGAGGAGGAGTACACAACTCAAACACCATTACCAGCTTCACTTATTACTAACCAGACTGACTTTATTTAATATCCGGTTTAATTAAATCATATTTTGTATTTTAAAGTCACCATGATGATGGATTGCATTTGGTTTAGTTGGGCTCTTGACCCTTAACACTTAATCTAAAAAAATATTCTTTTGGCTGTTATAATTGTGTGTTTGTAAAGCACATTTGTTGTAGCAAAAAAAAGCCATGAGAAAGTGAGATCAGGTGATGTTGGCTGTTTACTGGTGTAATACAAAGTCATCATCACGTAATTGCCTGAATCCCTGAACTTAATCAGTGTCTAATACTTTGGTCATAGATTTTTATTTTAAATATTTTTTTAGAGTAAAAGTAATTTGATTTTACAACATCAGAGTAATGCTGTTTATTAAATAATATAAATGATTTTAAAAACATTTAATACAGTAAGTCATCTTCTGCTAAGATGTTACTTAGACATCAAGAATCAGTGTATGATTCTCAACAATGGTGACAATCAATGAAATGCTACATGCTGCAGTGCATGCGGTGTACCACCAATCAAAACTCACCCATATCTCCCAGCATGCACTGATTATCTACATATTTTGTTTGATTGTCACCATTTTTGAGATACATACGCTGTTTCTTGATGTCTGTGTGCATCTAAGTGATGCCATAGATTAAAGTTTTTGTTCACTAAATAAATATTTTTAAAAAAGGATATTATTTTACAAATAACACTGCTAGATATGCTGTAGAATTTAATTATTATGAATAAAACAACATTAACAACACAAGTCCAATATAATCAAAGCATTAGGCGGAGAATAAGATCAGGGAGCCAGACAGTTGCACGATGATATCATCATCAATTGAAAGCCAACATCACCTGATCTCACTTTCTCATGGCTTTTTTGCTACATCAAATGTGGTTTACAAACACAAAATTATAACAGCCAAAGAATATTTTAAATTAAAGAGTCAAGGGTCAAGGGCCCAACTAAAGCAAATGCTATCCACCATTATGATGACTTTAAAATACAAAATATGATTTAATTAAATCGGATATTAAATAAAGTAAATCTGGTTAGTAATAAGTGAAGCTGGTAATGCTGTTTGTGGAGTTGTTTAATCCTCCTCTGCTGAGATCTTCACATATTTAATGTCTTCTTTTAATTTTAGTTGATTTCATCTAAGGCTGTGGCTGAAGTCAGTGGAAGTTCTTGTGTTTCTCTGTTCTTCAGTGATTCTGCTTGTTAACATCAGGTGTTCATCACTAATGTGCAATCATCTCTTAATTATCTCATTAACTTCAACACTGCTTCAATGGTACTTTAACTCTGTAGTGTGCACACATATGAACACTGAGCAGTGCTAATTTAACATGGGCGTTTTTCTGTATACGATTACATAAATCTTATCCATTTCATTTACATATGACTGACAAATATGAATCACATTCAGTTTATTAATACAATTACATAAATCTTATCTATTTCATTTATATATGACTTAAAAATATGAATCACATTCAGATTATTAATTGGTTTATGTTAAAACTATGTAATCCAAATGGATGGAAATTTGTTATGCAATTCAAATACATAAATCTTATGTTTAGACATCATTTTTTTTTTTAGTGCAGTTTTTCAGCCAGGAGAGAGAACTAATTAGTGAAATCAGCTGACTGAGTTCATGGGTGGAATAAACATATGGCAGGACTTTTACTTTCTGACCCCTGGACTTTCCACCTCTGGCAACAGTGTTACCAGTATAAACCTGTTTTATACTGGCAACAGTGTTACCAGTATAAACCTGTTTTATAACTTACAGTTTATTACTGTTAAAATACTTTTTGTGGGTGTGTCTTTTTATCTTACACTGTTAACCCTTTCAACCCCACAGGAACATCCACACTACAAAGAGTAAAAAGTAACATTGACAGTGTTGCAGTGAGATAATGAAGTGAATATGTAAGTGATTGTTGAGCATTAGTGATGAACACCTGCTGTTAACAAGCACAATCACTGAAGGAAAGAGGAACACAAGAACAGAAAATAGAGAAACACAAGAACTACAACTGACTTCCAGCCATTACACATTATTACACGTATTATTAACCAGTATGACTTTATTTCTGTCATACATCTACAGAAGTTGTTATTGAGATGTTTAATTGAAAATGTTTGATTTGAAGTTACCATTATAGAGATCAGTGTTTTCTTAATTTGGGTTACTGATGCTAAAAATGTATTCATTGTCTTGTTACTTGAGCTGTGTTTTTGCAAGTCACACTTGTGCACGCACACATTTTGTGGAAGTTTGCGGTTATATTCACTATAATGACAAAATCATCATTTAGCCTGATCATTCACTAAGAAGTCAATTCTCACTCATTCAGAGTTTAAATCTCAATCTAAATTGTTACATTACCACCACTGTGAACCACAGCAACAATGATACATTTATTTTTAACAAATCCATAACCAAAAATAACACGCTAAACTGTCTAGTAGAAACACAGAGATATCACAAATTAGAACATGCATCTCAACAATGGTGGGAATATTTTTTTTAAATTATTATTCATGCAGCAGTGCATGCTGGGAGTTTTATACTATCCTGGAACCCAGCATGCATTGCGACATGAAACTTTTGATCGTCACCATTGTTGAGATTCATACGCTGATGTTGATGTCTGTGTGTGTCAGAGTCAAGCAGGAGTTAAAACAATTTCAATGCACTGTACGACTGCAATATTCTTCAGTTGACCTCATTATTGAAATATTGTTCATAGTGCTGAATATTATCAATTATATGGTATACTATCACCTTAAAATCATAGCTTACATACAATGTTTATGACATCATCACAAAACCGAAAAACACCTGATCAATTTCTCACTGACTTTTTCTTGCTGTAACAAATGTGCTTTATTAACTCTCTGTTACTACAGCCAAAGAGAGATAATTGGTAAAGAGTTAAGGTACAATAGACCAACTAAAGCAAATACTGATCTCCATCATGGTGACAACAAACTTATCATTAACTAAATCCCTGTTCATTCTCAACAATAACTTTTGTACATGTATGAAATAAATAATGTTAAACTGGTATCACACTCAGTGTGGCTGGAAGTCAGTTGTAGTTCTTGTGTTTCTCTTTTTTCTGTTCTTGTTTCTCTGTCCTTCAGTGATTCTGCTTATCAGGTGTTCATCAGTGTCTCAATTCACTCACTTCTTTTCATTCAAGTGGACTATATTAGTGAACTAATGTATGGAATAGTGAATGAGGGTACAGAGCAAAATCCCCAGAGTCAAATTAACTCTGCTCAGATAACATTTGGTCCCTCTCTACAGAGAGTTAAAATAACTCTGAATCAGAGTTAAAGTTAATGAGATACTTAAATTATTAATTAAGTGATGATTGGGCATTAATGATGAACACCTGCTGTCAACAAGCAGAATCACTGAAGGAAAGATAAACTCAAGAACTACAACTGCCTTCAGCCACAGCAAGATCTCAGCAGAGGAGGATTAAACTACTCCACAAACAGCATTACCAACCTCACTTATTACTAACCAGACTGACTTTATTTCTGTCAGACGTCTACAGAAGATCTTAGTGAGAATTAACAGAGGTGTAGATGTTGAGGATTTATTGAATTTTTTTTTGGTTAACATACTGGAGACCAGTGTTTCCTTTAGTTGTGCAGTTTGACTTAATTTTATTGTGTGAGTTTTATGTTTTTTGTAACTTTTGTAAAAGCCAGAAACAAAGATGATCAGGTGATATAGTTTTCAATTGCAAAAAGTAGAGAAATGCTCTACTCTCATCACTGTTTAAAAGTGGTTATTGGATATTAGTAGATTATATTACTCGCTACGAACGATACTCGCTACAGATTGGACAGAATTTGGACTGGACTGAATTTAGAATTTATAAAACACTTAATATGGATTTTTTTCTTTTAAGACACAGATGTCAAGAATCAGCATATGAATCTCAACAATGGTGACATGTTTCATGCCGCAATGCATCCTGGGAGCCGTGAGTTTTATACTATTGTGGTTCCCAGCATGCATTGCGGCATGAAAATGCCACCATTGTTGAGATTCATATGCTGATTCTTGATGTCTGTGTCTAAAAAAATAATAGTAATTTCCCATAATACATTTTAAAAAATCTAAATTCAGATTGTCCGATTTGTGGCAAGGGAGTATTGTTAGTGAATATAATCTATTAACATCAAATAACCACCGTTGGACATGATAAGAGAAACGCATTATTCTACTTTTTTTTGTTGAAAACCTTTTGCCTTTGTTCCTAGCATTCTTTGTAGCAAATTACATGTTTTGGTAAAAACTGCTACAAAAAACCACTTACTCTCAAAAAGCACCATGAGTCAAACTGCCCAACTAAAGGAAACACTGGTCACAGGAATGGTAATAAAACATTTTCAATAAATCGTCAACATCTAAACCTCTGTTTATTCTCACTAAGAACTTCTGTAGACGTCTGACAGAAATAAAGTCAGTCTGGTTAGTAATAATTGAAGCTGGTAATGCTGGTAATTGTGGAGTTTTAATCCTCCTCTGCTGAGATCTTGGAGAGATGTAATGTCTTCTTTTGTCTTCAGTTGATTTTATATAAGGCTTTGGCTGGAAGTCAGTTTTAGTTCTTGTGTTTCTCTTTCTTCTGTTCTTGTTTCTCTTTCCTTCAGTGATTCTGCTTGTTGACAGCAGGTGTTCATCATTAATGCCCAATCATCACTTAATTAATCACTTAAGTGTCTCATTAACTTTAACTCTGATTCAGAGTTATTTTAACTCTCTGAGGGACCAAATGTTATCTGAGGCACCGTTTACACGTACATGGTTATTTTGAAAAACGGAGACATTTCCCTTCGGTTGTGCCCCTCGTTTACACGCAAACGGAGAATTCTCCTCTGAAAACGATTCTTTCTAAAAACTCCGGCCAGAGTGGAGATTTTGGAAAACTCTGTTTGCACGTTTGCATGTAAACTGAAAAACACGGAGTTTTTAGGCAGCGACGTCAAAGTATGTGACTATTTTCGGGATTCTGGTTGGCTAACATGGGCTTGAGCTTCTCGTTACACTGCCACCTACAGGTTTGGCATGCTCTTGACGGCATGTACACGGGTTCGTGTGCACAGGGTTATTTTTGAAAACGAAGAGGGGTGAAATGTCCGTTTATGAGTTAATTTAACTCTGGGGATTTTGCTGTGTATAGGGTGTGATTGGGAAAACAGACTCTGAGTGTCGACTTTGAGCGCTGTTAATTCACAGTATATTCCTGTAGGTATATTACTGTTTTAATGGAAAATGGTATGATATTGTAATGATTTGGTCTTTTTCTACAGTAAGGGCTAACAGTGTATAATTCACTTTATCAAATGTTTTCAATATCTGATATCGTTTCTTAGTGATGTTGAGAGAATAAGATGACATTCTAAACGTTTTAGACAAGAAGTTGTCTAACATTCATTACTCGTTAAAACATCACACTCACATGGATAAACTTAGCATCATTAGAAAGATTTAAGACTCCAGCTTCGATAATTGACCACTGTTTGTAATTAATTATTAATCTGTAACGTTCGTTATTTTGAATAGAAATAATCACCCCATAAAGCAGTCATTCACGTCTTCTCCGGCTTATTTGTGTTCACATACATGCAATATATAGCATCCGCCAGGGCTCTTAGTCCAATGGTGCGCATATTTGGAGAAATAATGATTTATCATCACATGTTTGTAAAATATTTCATCACACAGAATAACTTTTCGAATTATGAGATCTGAAGAGATCGAAAAGCGAACACAGCGAGCTCTGTGTCTCCCTCTTCCTGATTTGCGTCAGTTATGATCTCAGCGCTCATTCGCTGTACAGCTGTCAAACATCTCACGTGATTCAACGTGACCATAACCCTGCGCATCTGCATGATGCGTCCTGTGTACACTTCCTCATTCTGACCGTGACAACAAAGCTAAGACACATCTCTTCACTTGAAACAAGAAGATAATAAATGCACGATTTCGAGTTTATGTGGTTTGTGAGTGATTTTCGTGTGATTTGGGGAATTTTCATATGAATAAAGAATGTTTACAGTATACATGCTAAGCAAGGGGTAGCCATTAACGTTAGCTGCATATAAAATGCTAAATATAACATATTTCAACATCTTTTTGCCTTAAAACCATTTTAAACCGCGACCGGAATATGATACAAATACTCAATGGTGGTTTAAAGTGAGCTTTAAGTAAAAGTGTAATATTAATCTTTTAAATTGTGTGGTTATATGAATAATTTCTGAACTTACCACAAAATAAGTGGCTGTTTAATTATCAAATGTTAACCAGTTTAAAGCCTCAAAATTGCGTCTCCTCTTTTCTTCTTCTTTCAGTTGTGATTTTAGTTACCTGGAAACTAGACCCATAAACTCCACCCATATGAAAAACAATCACTCTCTCTTGTGGCGCAGAGCGTCATCACATTTCTCAGTGAGTCTAAGAGCTGGTGTGATTTAAAGCTGGGTTTTTATTTATTTATTTTATTCACTGCTTTAGGCAACTCACACAGTATGAATAAAAATTAAACACAATATGGAAACTAGACATACATGTTATGTGGATAAGGTAAATAATGAATGTTTGTTGTCAGTCACCACTCCATTTGACCAGCTTGTAGTAGAAATGGTCATGTGAAAAATTATTAGATGGGCAGAGAATGATTACATTAAATGAAGCAGAGAAATGTTTTACCAATGTAAATGTGTTAAAAGTATAAGTAAACAATAACTCCATTTTTTGTGATTCAAGACAAACACACAAGCCTATGAATTAACTTAGGCTAATTAAACAACAGTCTTGATCCATTCAGGACATGAGAGAGGAACCAATGAAGATGAAGAATGAAAACAGACTGAGAATAAGAAAGACACATGAAATAGAGGAGAGCAGACAGTGTGTGAGTGTGACGTCTGTCCACGGACACACACATGCTTTAAACACACACTGAATCACTGCATCATCTCAATGTTTAGTGTCTGAATCTCTCAGTCCTGAATCTGAGATTTATTGAAGCAAGCCATTGTCAAAAAGACAAAATTCCAATGTAAATCTAATGGCCAAACGCATAAAGACATGAAAGCTTAGACTACAGAACAAAAGAGAATCAAATTACATGAACTGCTGTACTTTTAAGACTTTGCATAACTGGTCAAACAGGATATTTAGACAAATATTTCAACATTATGATTGTTATCTGCTGTGGTGCTAAGGAGCAACAGGTAGCGCTGTGGGATATTGTGAGACGGATAAAGGATCCATCCTAATAAAAAAGGTTAGAAGTAATTTGGTTTGAAATAAGTGATCAACTGCTGTGGAAAAAGTCTATATTAATAATAATGAGAGACGGTTCAACAAAAACTCTTACCACAGATGTTTTACACTGTCCCCAGCATTTAGACCCATTCACAACAAGAACAAAATTTATGAGAATTACAGTATAACAATAATTATATTGGTGGCCAAACCAACAGGCGATGGAACTTAAAACCATAGTTGGGTAACAATGTTTTTGGGATACGCACAACAGAGCGGTTGGATTAGGACTGGATACACTCAGCATTTAATAGTGGCGGTCATGAGTAGTGTTGGGCGATATGCTCCATTTTCATATCGTCCTATCGTCAGCCTGTGAGATCGGCGATACACGATATTATCGTGAGGGGGCGGGGGCTTACTTATTTGATTACTAACTTGCTTTTTTACTTATTAATTTGCTTGTTTTATTACTTTGTTTTATATATGAGAATCTTTTTCTATTTTGCTGGTAAAGGTGGAGTGTTTATTAATAGGTTTATTAATAATACTAAATCAGGTTATTTACCAGCATAGTGAGATAAAAAAAAAGATCAAATCATTTTGTATCTGACTCAGAGTATTTCAAAATGTCAGCGGGAAATGTACGGACACACATCCTCTCATGCCGTTACAGACGCAGCATTCTGACTGTAGGCTATTTCTGCATGAGATTAGAACACGTTTTAATAATTTCTTGGATCAGGAAAGATCGGAGTTTGGGATTATGTCCTCCTACCAGTGCTCTCTCTGTCTGAATGCACTTCACATATGCACTCTTCAATAAGCGCAACGAACGCGGGTTAATGTGTTTTAAATTCCGGGAGAAATCAGAGTTAAGGGCAAACAGAGTCGATCGGTTTATACTAAATGTTATATTTTGTTTTAGCTGGATCGATGTGCACTGACCGCCACAGTGTTCTTGTCAGAGAACTCAGAGTCATGGATAGATGATAGCATTTTAATGATTGCTTTGGCATCAATATAGATGGACATGTGCAAGGTTTTCTAAACAATGAAAGAAATAAAAGTAATCAACATAAATCACGTAAATGTTACATTGTAGATATAAATGTAAAACTCAACATAAAGTATATGCTTCCTTATACAAGTTATAACGATCGCTATTTAAACTTCAAAGGATTGACGGCATATAATACAGCATGCAATTCACGTGTGGTAAATGGCCGCTTAATATAGATGCATAAACTTATAAACACTATCCACAACAAATCCACTTGCAATATAACATTAATATTCAAATAACACTGGACTTACTTGTCCTTTACTCGTACAATGTCCTTATAATGCAAGCAATCCCGCGAACTTTCCAGTCAGAACGGCTGGTTCA
Source organism: Phoxinus dragarum (assembly GCA_033366665.1). NCBI lineage: Eukaryota > Metazoa > Chordata > Actinopteri > Cypriniformes > Leuciscidae > Phoxinus > Phoxinus dragarum. The sequence goes on from JARPMJ010006295.1 coordinate 37,664, forward strand.
ACTCTATGACGCTACTTATTCTCAGTCTACTAAATCAGCGTAGGCTCCGTAACTGCACTAGTCGCGCACTATCCAGTGACGAACAGCGCTGATTCTGTGTGCATCTCCGTTATTATGCTAAACATGGAGAATTCAGAACAGCCGCCCCCACATTTGAGAAGCAAATGTGATGATCAGTAGAAATCTTTATGTTTGCGGATTTTCTGTATTATCTGGCAGCCCGGGAAGTGGGATAAGACGGGCTACAGGTCGTGTGTAGATTTTATCCCGTACTTGGACTTCAACAGTTCGTACACAATCATCTCTGCTTTTAAGGAGTTTCACCACACGACCTATAGGCCACTGGGCTCGTGGTAGGTTGGGGTCAATTATCATTACCACGGTATCCAGTGCAAGGGGCTCTGTTGGATGCTGCCATTTGTAGCGAGGATGAAGGGTTGGCAGGTAATCTCGTAGGTAACGGATCCAAAACTGATCTATCAAGTTCTGACAATGCCGCCATCTACGTCTTCCTATGGTCTCAGGAGCGTAAATGGCTTGTGGCAAAGAAGCGTCCCGCCGCCCCATGAGAAGCATATTTGGTGTTATAGGGTCGGGATTAGCCACATCAGCTGAAACATACCCTAGAGGCTTGGAATTGAGGATACCTTCCACTTCAACTAGCATGGTGTGAAGTACATCTTCTGACAATGATTGAGCTCCCACAGCGACCTGGAGTGCACTCTTAATGGAGCGAATCTCCCGCTCCCATGCTCCTCCAAAGTGCGGTGCATTAGGGGGATTGAATTTGAAATCAATCTGGTAATTTGCCAGTTGTTGTTGAAGCTGTGGTTCCAATTCCTTGAAAGCTGTTTGGAGTTCCCTGTCAGCTCCTTTGAAATTCGTGCCTTGATCCGAAATTATTTCTGCTGGTTTGCCTCGCCGGGCAATGAACCTACGGAGGGCTAGTAGGAAGGCATCTGTATCCAGTGAATTAAGGAGATCCAAATGAATAGCACGTGTCGTCAGGCACTTAAAAATCACTCCCCAACGTTTCTCATTTCGTCGGCCTATCTTGGCAATGAATGGCCCAAAACAATCTACACCTGTTGAGAAGAAAGGTGGGCTGAATATGCGTAGACGAGCCTTTGGTAGATCTGCCATTTGAGGAACTTTAGGCTGTGCTCTCCATCTCTGACATTCTGGGCAGCGAAGTTGGTACCTTTTAATGACTTGTCGACCTCTCAAAATCCAATACTGTCTTCTGATTTCTGCAAATAATCGCTCAGAACCAGCATGTAGAAGCTGTTCATCATAATCTTTAATTATAAGCATGGTAGCGGAATGACGAGGGTCGAGGACAATGGGATGAATATCAAGATCACTGACATGCTGTAACTGCCGTAGCCTCCCACCTACTCTTATGAGACCTGTTGTTTGGTCCAGCTCTGGTGATAGATTTCTAAGTCTGCTGCTACTATGAACTGGCTGGCTTGCTCTTAGAGAAACGAGCTCTTCTGGAAAACTTTGTTCTTGGCAAGCTCGCAGTAGAATAGCTTCTGCTTCACGGTAACTGTTGATCAATTGAGTCTGGTTTGGCTCTGCCGCCCCGTGGCATTGCTGACGTACAGCCTCGACAAGGTCTTTCCATGAATCAAACTGGTTTGCGTCTGGAATATTCTGTGGTACCGATGCAAAACTACAGAAAGTCCGATTTTTTAGTTCGTTGGACTGTGGCTGAGTTATGTGTGGTCTCTTAGGCCATTCATCTGAAGCTTGCAAGAGGAAAGACGGCCCATTACTCCATCTGCTCGGTCCAGTAAGCTCTAGAAGGGTTTTGCCCCTTGTCAAGTCATCAGCTGGGTTATTAAGTGAGTCAACATAACGCCATGATCGCTGATCTGTCAGTTCTTGTATTTCGGATACACGTGTGCCGACAAATACCTTGAACCGGCATGACTCTGACTGCAGCCATTCTAGAACAGTTGTAGAGTCTGTCCATAGTGTGGTCCGTTTCAAGAAGAGTGACAATTCTGTCTGGATTAATTTTTTCAGCTGTGCTCCAACCAGCGCTGCGCACAACTCTAATCGTGGCATGGTCTGTTGACGTTTTGGGGCCACTTTTGACCTGGCCATTATGAAGGAGACATTGGTAGCGCCTTCATTGGTTGTAGAGAGGTATGCTACCGCTCCATACGCTCTTTCCGACGCATCGCAGAAAACATGAAGGTGGTGCTCAAGTTCAGGATTATCCATTGCTTCAGGAACATAGCAACGCTGGATTGAAACTGAACTGAGGTGTGGTAATTCACTCTCCCAGACATTCCAAGACTCACGCAGATCTGCAGGGAGATCTGGGTCATCCCAGTCTCTTTTCTTTGACCATAGCTGCTGTATGAGAATCTTGGCTCTGATGGTATAAGCGTGATGAATCCCAAAGGGTCATACTGACTCGCTAGTATCTTGTAAACTGTGCGCATTGTTAGTGCTGAATGTTTAATAGGTCGATGTCTGTAACCCAATGTGTCTGTTCTACAATTCCAGCAGAGTCCTAATGCGGGTTCTTGAGGGTCACACCGATTGTGATCAAGCCACAGTTCCATATCCTGGGATCTAGCATCAGATGGTAAGTGAGCCACTACTGATGATTGGTTACTCGTCCACTGCCTAATTTCAAATCCGCCATCTGCCAGCAGTGCACGCAAGTCATCCACTCTGTTCTTGGCTGCTTCAGCAGTAGGTAGACTCTCCAGACAATTATCAACGTAGAAATTGGATTGACAGACTGGATGAGGTCAGTAGTGCTGCGTGGGTGTTCTTTGACGTGCTTTTGTAGTGCATAGATAGCACAGCAAGGACTACTGGTTGTCCCGAACGGTAGCACCTGCCATTCATATACTCGTGGCGGGATCTCCCGTAGTAAATCCCGCCAAAGGAATCTCAGTAAGGGTCTGTCCTCAGGTAACAGTCGAACCTGGTGAAACATACCCTTGATGTCTCCACTGATCGCAACACAGTGCTGTCGAAATCGCAGTAAGACCCCGAGCAGGGATGGTCCCAGGTTTGGTCCTGGCAGGAGCTGCTCATTGAGTGAAGTACCTTTGTAGACGAATGAGCAATTGAACACCAGACGTGCCTTGCCATTGTGATAGACGAGATGATGTGGCAGGTACCAGGATTCCTCCGATTCATTAGCTGCTTTAGCTGTGATCTCCTTTACATAACCTGCTTGAATTAGTCTATTCATCTCCCCTTGATAGTCGGCTGCCTTCTCTGGTTGATCCCGGAGTCTCCTTTCGGTACTGCGGAGATTGGCAAGCACAGATTCCTGAGGAGCACGGAGCTTGGGGGAATCGTCAGTTCTTAACAAGGAGTGGCATAGCGCTGAATTCCATCGATTAACACCCTGCAGGTCTTGCCATCTAGGATCTCAATCGATTCCTGGTCATGTTTAGATCGCGTCAACAGCTTCTCATTGCGGTAAGGTAGAGAATCTAACTTCCACAATCGCTCCACATCTCTATGGAGGGTATCATAGGCTGCTGCAGTGGTAATAAAATAACTCTGATGAGTGGAAGTTGACCGATTTGAAAGACCCTCAGGACCTTGAAGAGCCCACCCAAGTTTTGTACGGACTGCAACTGGTCCAATCTGAGTGTCTACATGAATTGTTTCCACTGCAGTAATCAGAGAGCTATTATCTGAGCCAATCAGTAACAAGGGCTGAGCATTCTTGAATGACTGCAATGGAATATCTCTCAAGTGGACATATCGACGTTGAAGAGCTTTCACTGGGTAGCTCTGTTCCACAAGATCTAATCCATCTGCAGTGAAGGCATTCTGGATTCTGTACTTGACTACTGGATTGCTTCTAGAGGACACATCAAAGGTAACAACTAAACCAGTTAGGAATGTGACATCAGGACGGATAGTACGTAAGGCTAAGGTTTCCTCTTTCCCTCCTAGCTGAAGCTGTTGAGCTGCGGCAGGTAACAGCATGGTACGTTCAGCTCCGTCATCTAATATCGCAAAGGTCTCGATTGATCTGTCCTTATTATGTAGTAGCACAGGCACAACTTTCAGTAGTACTCGACCTGAGGGACTGGAAGGTGTGAGATAGATCCTACTTTTTAATGCACTGGTGTGCTTAATCTTGGATCGCTGTTCAGTGATTCCATGGAGGACTTGGAGATGTATCTCCCCACAGATTCCACATGGTTTTCTTTAAATTACAGTCCTCTGGCTGATGGGAACGGCCGCATTTCCAGCACCGGTTCCCTTCTGCTATCCATTGCATGAGGTTTTCTGTAGATTGCTCCTTTATTTCTGAGCACTGGGTTATGTAATGCTCTTTGCTATGGCAGAATAGGCAATGGACTTTGGATTTCTTCCATTGAGAAGGCTGAGATACAGACTTAGGTGATTTGACACTTTGGGGTTCTGTACCATGGTAGACTGAAGCACTCTGTCTTTTAGATGAGGTTGAATCCTTTCCCTGAAGTGAGTAGGAGGATCTCTCTTTCTGATAACGCTCAACTAGTCTACTGGATAGACGCTGTTGTTGAGCTTTACTCTGCAGCCAACCAGAAAAAATCCTGAAGATTATATGGATTGAGGCTGGCGACATTCAATTTGCCTTGCATCTGTAAGAACTCAATAAAATTGTCTCTGAGATACTTGGGTAGTTTGCTGAGGAGCCGGTCTACGTGGGAGCAACAGCTGAGTTCAATGCCTCTCTGGCCCTCCAGGGACAGCAACATACTCACAAGAAGATGAACCCTTAAGGCAAATGACTGGAAACTACTAGCTTCGCCGACTTTCACATCTGGAGCGTTGAGTAGTGCTAATTGATGTGGCTGCCCGTAATGCAACTGTAGAGCCTGCATTGTTGCGGTATATGGCCGAACTTCATGTCGACAAGACTGACCAATCATTTGAGCCTCTGGAAGTTTAAGATGTTCAAGTAGCACGTGATATTTGTATTTTCTCTGACAGCTCAGGATGTGGGTCTAGTAGATTATCCAAAGCTAGTTTCAGATTAGCGAAATCCCTTTCACTGTCTACAGCAAAGTCTGGTATGGAAGGTTTTGGCGCTCCGTACAAATTAATGGGAGGTGGAGGAACTGTCTGACAATTATCATATTCTGGCCAAGTTACTTGTTGTGCTGGGTTGTAAACACCATGTGCACCAGCATAACTAGGCTGTGCTGCGTAGGAACCAGGATAATTCGGACGACAGCCCGCATAAACGGTAGGTACAGAGTTTTGCGTCATATGTATTGCAGTCTGATGATTAGTGGCCCATTGCTGCTGGGACATAAAAGGGCCGCTTTCAACTCCTAATGACCTTCGAAGTTCAGGAGGTGACTTATCTACATACTGCCTTTGTAGGAGCAACTGTCCTTGTACGGCAGTATCAGATGCTATAGGGAGTTGGGAGACACAAAGCATGATGATTGAATTGAGTGGACTGAACTCATATCATTCAGTGCAAGTGTTTGCCTGGGCAGACTGAGCTCTTATGGTACCCTGTGCCACGTCTCCCATAACTGGAACTTGTGAGATCCGAGGTAATTCAGCTCCCTTTTGTTTAGAGCTCATTTGGTCAGGCGGAGATTGCTGGACAGTCAACAGTGTCTTTGTGAAGTGTGGAGCAGTCGAAGTAATGTTATGAACAGACTCAGGGGAAAGTGCTCCCTTCTGAGGTGCTATATCTGCTTCTTGGAGTGAGAGGTTATCTGCTTCCTCCTCCAGTAGGAAAGCATTAATACGTTTTAACATATCCTGTCGACGCTGCTGCCTTTTCTCATAAAGAGACAGTCTGCTTGTAAGCTGTGCAATCTCGGCTGACTCCTCCCTCTCAGCTGCAGAGATGTTTTCCATCAATTCCCTCAGGGACATTTTATCCGTTGATTGAACTTGTTCTGCTTTACGTATTGGTGTAGACATACTCGGCAAGGATAATGCTCTGTCCACAGCTTGGTTTGCTGCTGAAGGCACTGTGTGTGTTTCTAGTGAGTTTGGTGGGGGACTAGTTGACCTTGGAAAGTTATAGTCCATAACATAGTCCTCCAGGTGCGTAGGAAGTTTACTATGTCTCACTGGTCTCCCAGCTGACTGGTCTGGACTGGACGGGTTATCATCAGGCAATGACTTATCTGTAGTAGTCAGAATCCGGCTCGAAGGACCATGTTATATTTTGTTTTAAAACAAAAATCTGGATCGATGTGCACTGACCGCCACAGTGTTCTTGTCAGAGAACTCAGAGTCATGGATAGATGATAGCATTTTAATGATTGCTTTGGCATCAATATAGATGGACATGTGCAAGGTTTTCTAAACAATGAAAGAAATAAAAGTAATCAACATAAATCACGTAAATGTTACATTGTAGATATAAATGTAAAACTCAACATAAAGTATATGCTTCCTTATACAAGTTATAACGATCGCTATTTAAACTTCAAAGGATTGACGGCATATAATACAGCATGCAATTCACGTGTGGTAAATGGCCGCTTAATATAGATGCATAAACTTATAAACACTATCCACAACAAATCCACTTGCAATATAACATTAATATTCAAATAACACTGGACTTACTTGTCCTTTACTCGTACAATGTCCTTATAATGCAAGCAATCCCGCGAACTTTCCAGTCAGAACGGCTGGTTCAACTCTATGACGCTACTTATTCTCAGGGTGAACTCACACTAGGCACGGTTGCCATGAACCGGGCCCGAGTACGATTGTCCCCCCTCCCCATTCCCCCTCTGGCCTGCACTCACATAGGGTTTCAGCATTCGTGCCGGAGCATGCTTACGTGACGTCATTATGGTGCATAATGAAGAGAACTGTCACACCATGAAATGTAAACAGAAAAAAACAGCAATGAATTCGGCAGTTTAGGATATCGCACAAGATTTGTCAACACAGAAAACATTTAATCACTGGAGCTTTTTTTCTCTCGACACCATCGTATTAATTGATTTTGATTTTGATTCCGAGTCCAACTGAACCGTGCTCTGGCCCACCTCTTCCAAGCGGGCCAGGGCCGGCTAATCGAGCCGCGCCCGGGCACGGTTCGGAGCACTCACACTAGTCAAACGAACCGCGCTTTGGTGGTCAAACGCACTCGGGCACGGTTCAAACTGGCTAGTGTGAGTACACCCTCAGTCTACTAAATCAGCGTAGGCTCCGTAACTGCACTAGTCGCGCACTATCCAGTGACGAACAGCGCTGATTCTGTGTGCATCTCCGTTATTATGCTAAACATGGAGAATTCAGAACACTAAAACTTCTGACTTGACTCCGATAAAGGAAAACAGTTAATGCGTTTATATGACCACATGGATTGTCAGTTTATTCAGCATAATCAGGTTAAGTATGTGCTTGTAAACGCGCTCATTCGCTGGCATCGGTCAACGCCACATTCTCCTCTCAGAGACGACGATATAACGATATAACGGTATAGCAATCTTAATTTACTGCCTTAATATTTCTCTTGTGGACCTACATTAATGACAGTGAAAAAATTAGAAGAATATTTATTGTTAAACAGGTGTTTAAAGAGTTGTGCTGTGTTCGTGATCTAAAGACATGTTATTAGGCCGCCGGCTATTTTAGTGATATTATTATTATTATTAATATTTTGTAATGGTATTGTTTTTAGTGTTATTAATGTCATTAAATGTTTTGTTAACTAACAAATGTGTAACCATAATGTGCTATGGAAACAATAGGCCTACTGACGAACAACAATGCCGTTTTCATCTTGGATCTGTATAAGAATGATGCGTCTGTTAAAACAAGCACTTGTGACAATTTGTGAATGGATCACCTTGCAATTCAATTTTAATGTGGATGTAGTTTTTTGTGTGTCTGTTTAAAAAGAAAAAAATCTTGGAGTCATCATACACAGCAAAAACTCCAGTGTTCACAGAAAACACTCCAGTGTTAAATTAACACTCCTGGGTGTGTATATGAGTCCAGACTCAAGAGTGTAAAGTGTTAAAATATGAGTGTTAAATGAACACTCAAGAGTGTTAAAGTTAATGAGATAATTAAGTTAATAATTGAGTGATGATTGAGCATTAGTGATGAACACCTGATGATAACAAGCAGAATCACTGAAGGAGAAAATCACAAATTGTAAGCCACCATTATGGAGATCAGTGTTTGCTTTAGTTGGGCTCTTGACCCTTATATTATTTACTTAAAATTCTGTGTGCCGGCTGTTATTAATTTATAACAGACAGATGAACAAAGAAAAAAAGTGATCTGTTGGCTAAGTTATGACAATCATAATATGAACTTGATCACTGAACCCTTATTTCTGATTAACAATTTATGTTGTTTATTACAGCATAACTGTGATTCTACATAAATATCCAGCATTTTTGATAAATAAATATTGAAGAATTTATTTTAAAGTTGTTTTGAAAAAAAAAAATCTTTATTTTAGGCACACACAGACATCAAGATTCAGTCTATGTATCTCAACAATGGTGACAAGCAAAATATTCAATTAGGAAAATGCAATTACTTCATATAATTTGTTCATTCCGCAATGCATGATGGGAGCCATTAATGAGTTGATTGGTGGCAGCCGCTGCAACATGCTTTATTATTGTCACCATTGTTGAGATTCACAGGCTGATTATTGATGTCTGTGTTTCTAAATAAAGTATTTAGAAGTTTCTTGATCAGAACCATGTTTATAAATATTTTGGATTATATTAAAAATACTGAAAATCACACGCTTTAGTATCAGAGAGCTGCTTTATAAACAAGTTAAACCTTATGTAAATAAGTTTTGTTGATTTCAGATCACAATATGATTGTCAAAACATGACCAACACCATCAGATCACATTTTCTCTTTGTTCATCTGACTGTTATTAATCAGAAAACGCAGACAACCAAAATCTAAAGTTAATAATATAAGGGTCAAGAGCCCAACTAAAGCAAACACTGATCTCCATAATGGTGACTTACAATTTGTGATTTTCTCCTTCAGTGATTCTGCTTGTTAACATCAGGTGTCTTCAATAATGCTCAATCATCACTTAATTAATAACTTAATTATCTCATTAACTTTAACACTCTTGAGTGTTCATTTAACACTCATATTTTAACACTTTACACTCTTGAGTGCGGACTCATATACACTCCCAGGAGTGTTAATTTAACACTGGAGTTTTTGCTGTGTACGCGCGTGATGGTGATGTCGCAAGTGTTAGGCTATGAGGTGATGTAGTTAAATTTAGGCAAAATTTAATTGTAGTCCCTAATATTAATTTAATAACAATTCTATTTTTATAATAATAATAATAATAAAAAATTATTTCATACATTAGAAAACGAGCCCATTATCGTATTGATATCGTCAAAGGCATCTGCCATCGGCAATATCACTGACTTTCGTCGATACACGATACTATCGTCTATCGGCACAACCCTAGTCATGAGGCTTTATTCATCACAGATGTGCCTCGTCACACACCGCCAGCCCTGATCATCTTTGTGCTTCTCCTCTCTCACACACACTCCTGTTGGGAGTCTGGTGAAGTATGGCGATTAAAGGGACATGGTGATGCAAGAATAAAAAAAAACGCATATAAAATTCGACTAAAATCAAGATGCAAGTAGTAAATGTTAACGCAGCATATACCACATAATTTTCTCCAAGATTTAGTTAGACAATTAGACAGCCCATAACATTTTGTTTGCTAATGTCTGGGGCATTGCAACACACCATTATGTCAGTATATGGACAGCTTGTCAAATGCTTTCCTTTTCATGCACTTTGTCATCGATATTCCATGACAAAATCACCAATATCGCCATAACGACACAAAAACAGATGATGATCAAGACTCGATGTCTCTCCTTGAAGGATAGCTTTGGTTCAACCGGTCCAAATGGTTCAAGCGGTTCAACGGTCAGAGTAATTTTAGCTGGGAGGACACGCAATGGGACAGAAGACTCTTCTGGGATCACAAATGGAAAGAGATCCTTCCCAGCAGGCACTCCAGTAATGTTGGCAAAAAGGCAATCATTAGAAGCATCACAAAAGCTCACATTCCTCCACCATCCTCCCTTCATGTAATAACAATCCTCTAGCCTCACTCGCACTACTTGGGGATTCGTCGTCAGCTTGAAGATTAGTGTCGTGTTCAGGAAATGGAACAAGTATCCATCACGTCTGAGACCCCAGAAGCCGTTTTCAGGGGTCAAAGGTTGTGTAGGAAGTTTTCCTTCCAATCCAAAACACACTCCTAGTGTCCAGTGCCGACTGTTTCCCACCTCAATTTCCCATGTGTGAACACCATCACCGTATCCCACACTTCCCAACATCATCCGGTTCCAGTGCGGACGAAGAGCTTTGGGTTTGTTCTGCCGATGGAAACATGAGGTCACAGAGGTCAGATCATCTGACACACACACACACACGTCTGCTGGAGATGGGTTTGGGTTCAGGATCACGGGGTCTGGAGAGATTAGAAGAAGAGATCATCTGTCAGGCAATTTAAGGAAACACACTACAGGCAAATCCATCGTTTTGTTTAAAGCACTTGTCAATTTGGGGATTTTGGGGGGATTTTTTGGAGTTTTGCTTCTGTGCCGCTCCTTTAAGAAAGCGGGTAGAAGAATTACTACACCGCGCTGATTGTCTCTTTAGACTTTCCGTAGTTCTCAATGCATACAACAACCCTGAAGCACAGCTGAGCACTTTTCATCATCTTTTACACGTTTTGTCTTCATAACTCTGAAGATCTTATGTCTGTAAGTGATGGTTAAAGTTGCATTTTCATGACAACCTTAAGTAAAGATCGTTTGAATTACATATTTGTGTGAAAAGTGTTAAAAATGATAAAGATGCTAATCGCGTTAGCCTGTCTATGGCGTTTTCCATGTTAAGTTAGCATTCATGCTAATCGCTATATAACCATGTGTGGTTAATGGGTAAATTTATGTTACTGTATTTTGTGTTTTTCTAAGTGGTATTTAATCCTGTGTTAATAAGAATTTAACCTATTCAAGTTTATTAATAAGTACATTTGTATTTCTGTATTGCAGTTTCACAGTGCTTCTGATAAAACATCCTAAACGTCCTACTGCTTCCTGGGTGTTTATTGAAGAACCTGTTAGCTGTCTGCCAAGCTAGAAGTCATACCCAAATTTTAGTAAGGGCAGAATAGTGAAAAGACATTATTCGACGGGTTATATCTGGAACGTGTTGCCACGTGGAAATGCACAGCAATCTTCACTAAAGCTGCCTTCACTATGGAAGATCTCGAGATACGATCCCAATGCTCTAACACCTCACGTAGCAGCCGGTCTTCTTCAGCAAGTGTTATAGCAGCCAGAGCACGTGCCAAGGCAGAGGCTGCTCGCACTCAAGCATCATTTGCTCAAAAAGAAGCAGACATGCTAAAAGCACAAGCATATATCGAGGAAGAACAAAAGAAAGCTGCAGCTGTGGCTGATAGGAAAAAAGCAGAGCTGGAAGCAAACCTCCACACTCTGCGACTAGAGAGTGCTGCTGCAGCTGCCAATGCTGAAGCTGAAGTTTTAGAGGCAGCTGCTGAGAACGAAGTAGGGGATCCTGATCACATAAGCTTAAAGAGTGAATGCGTTGAGCAGGGTTTTGCAACGAATCCAAAATCTGACCACTCTCACCATGACTCGCAACCCCAAGAACCGGAGCCAACACCAACACGCCAGCTAACAATGGAAGTTGGTGAGTCAGTTAAAAGATACAAGGAGAAGGGTACCACGCAGTCAGATGAAATCAGCGTCCACGAGTTTCAGGAATTACCCGCTCAATACACATTCACTCAAGAACAAGCTCCTTCGAGTTGCCACCATCAAGGTCCATATAAGTCCGCTTTGTACGACTTTGAGCGTCAATATCATTCATCTCCACTACGAGGAAGTTCTAGCCACAGAGATCACTCACACGTGGCTACACTATTAGGCAACCATGACCAACCTTCTCAGCCTTATTCAACCTTTGCTTCCAGAGAGCCCGAGTCTGGGTCAGCAGCTATGTCAGACTTAGCCAGGTATTTGGTACGCCGCGAAATGGTGAGCTCAGGGCTACTAAAGTACGACGACCAACCAGAGAACTATAGGGCCTGGAAGGCATCCTTCTACAGCTCTATAGAGAGCCTACACCTAGCACCTAGAGAGGAGTTAGATCTCCTTTGCAAATGGCTGGGACCAAAATCTTCCGAGCAGGCAAGGAGGATAAGAGCGGTTCATATCCATGATGCAGCAGCGGGTGTGAATATGGTGTGGCAAAGGCTGGAGGACTGCTTTGGATCGCCGGAAGCCATAGAAAATGCTCTCTTCAGGAAAATAGAGGATTTTCCTAAAATCAGCAACAGAGACAATCAAAAGCTGAGAGAATTTGGAGACATTCTTTTGGAGCTAGAGGCTGCCAGAGCAGATGGCTTCTTAACTGGGCTCAGTTACTTGGACACATCTCGTGGCATCACTCCAATTGTTCAGAAACTGCCATACTCCCTGCATGACAAGTGGGTCTCTCTAGCATCTCGTTACAAAGAAGCCTACAGAGCTTCATACCCACCATTCTCTATATTGGCAAAGTTTGTCTGTGACCAAGCCAAGATTCTGAACGACCCGAGTTTCACAGCACTTACTGGTCCGAGCATGAACAAAACTGAAAGACCCTTTAAACAAAATTTAACACCTGTTTCTGTCAGGAGGACGGACGTCTCAGTAGTCACTGATAACCATCAAGACAACTTGGAAGAAAAAGCACCGATCGACCTAGACAAGCAGTGTCCCCTTCACCTCAAACCACATCCCCTGAGGAAATGCCGTGGTTTCCGAAGCAAACCTTTGGAGGAGAGAAAAACATACCTTAGGGACAAGAACATCTGTTACAGGTGTTGTGCTTCATACAGTCACCTAGCCAAGAACTGTGACAAAAACATTCAATGCAGAGAGTGCAATAGTGATAGTCACCCAACAGCACTTCATCCGGGACCAGCTCCGTGGACTTCTGGAGCCCCTGTAATGGCGAAAGATCAAGGCGGGGAGCAAAGAGAAGGAGCCTCTTTAGCTATCACATCCAAATGCACAGACATATGTGGGTCTGCTTCAAGGTCGAGGTCATGTGCAAAAATCTGTCTTGTCAGTGTTTACCCAGAAGGCCATAGAGAAAGAGCCGTGAGAACCTACGCTGTTGTCGACGAACAGAGTAACAGATCTTTGGCAAGAAGTGAGTTTTTTGAGCTCTTTGACATCAAGGAAGGTTTAGCTTCATACACATTGAAGACATGCTCAGGAGTCGTTGATACCATAGGGCGACGAGCTAACAACTTCGTCATGGAGTCTTTAGATGGTAAGAATCAGATCCCACTCCCATCTCTGATCGAATGTGATATGTTGCCAGACGATAGGTCAGAAATTCCCACGCCAGAGATCGCCAAACACTATTCTCATCTCAAAGGCGTTGTGGGCAAGATCCCTCCACTCGATCCCACAGCAGCCATCCTTATTCTACTCGGACGTGATGTACCAAGAGTGCATAAAGTACGAAAGCAGTGCAACGGACCTCATAACGCACCCTATGCCCAACGCCTCGATCTGGGCTGGGTTATCATAGGAGAAGTGTGTTTGGGGTCAGCTCACAAACCAGACGCCATCAGTGTCTACAAGACTAACATACTGAGTAACGGCCGTCCATCTCTTTTTGATCCTTGTCCAAGTAAGCTTCACATCAAAGAGAAGGTGGGTGTTCAGGTACTTCAACCTGGAGTTGCACATCTCGCAGATGTTGACAACCTGTTTAGTGAAACGGATTGTCTTGGTAAAGGAGTCTTCCAGCAAACGGCCCAGGATGACAAGCCTGCTATGTCTGTGGAAGATAAGATCTTTCTGGAAATCATGGACAAACAGATGTTTATGGACGACTCAAACAGTTGGGTGGCTCCATTGCCCTTTAGAGAACCAAGGCGCAAACTTCCCAACAATAGAGTACAAGCAGAAAACCGTCTCAAGACACTACGCCGTAGGATGGAAAGCTGTCAAGAAATGAGAGAACACATGCTTGTATTTATGCAGAGAATCTTTGAATCAGGACATGCAGAACCAGCTCCCACGCTCCCCCGAGACCAAGAACGCTGGTATTTGCCAATTTTTGGGGTGTATCATCCACGCAAGCCAGGTCAGATTCGAGCTGTATTCGACTCCAGTGCGAAGCATGATGGTATTTCCCTGAATGACATCCTTTTGAGCGGCCCTGATTTAAACAACTCGCTCCTTGGGGTACTTACTCGCTTCCGTAAAGAACCGGTTGCTGTAGTAGCAGACATAGAGCAGATGTTCTACTGCTTCAGAGTCTGCGAGGAGCATCGTGATTTCCTGCGGTTCCTCTGGTTTCAGAACAACGACCCTGCCAGAGAGGTTGCAGAGTACCGCATGACTGTCCATGTATTTGGAAATAGCCCCTCACCAGCCGTTGCCATATATGGTTTAAGAAGAGCTGCTCTACAAGAGGAAGACGAATATGGCCCGGAGGCAAAACAGTTTGTCTTGAGAGATTTTTACGTGGATGACGGTTTGGCCTCATTTCCTACCAGTGACCTCGCCATTCATGTACTAAAACAGACTAAAGAGATGTTGGCAGTTTCAAACATTCGACTACACAAGATAGCATCCAATCACAAGGCTGTGATGGAGGCATTCCCACCCGAAGAACGGGCTAAAGAGCTAAAGGATTTAGCACTGGGGGTAGACCCTCTACCTGTGCAGAGAAGCTTAGGGCTCAACTGGAACCTTCAGAGCGACAGTTTCACTTTCTTCGTCTCCAGAGAAGACAAACCATTTACGCGCAGGGGTGTTCTCTCAACAGTCAACAGTCTGTTTGACCCACTTGGTTTTGTGGCTCCAATAACAATACAAGGGAAGTTACTTGTCAGAGAACTTTCATCAGAGTATTGTGAATGGGATGACCCATTGCCTGCCGAGAAAAAGACAAGGTGGAAGACCTGGAAAGATTCGCTCATTGCACTCGAGCAGCTCCAGATTCCACGGTCATACTTACCTGTTTCTTTGGTCTCTACACAAGCCAGGGAACTATGTGTCTTTTCTGACGCCTCCACCACAGCTATCTCTGCAGTAGCTTACATCAGAGCAGTTGACAATCAAGGAAACATTCAGGTTGGATTCTGCATGGGGAAGTCCAAATTGGCTCCAAAGCAGTGCCACACTGTACCACGTCTGGAGCTTTGTGCAGCCGTACTTGCGGTAGAGCTTGCAGACACGTTGGTGGAAGAGTTGGACATGAAGGTGCACACAGTTAAGTTCTACACAGATAGTAGAGTAGTGCTTGGTTATATATACAACACTAACAGAAGGTTTTACGTATATGTTGCCAACAGAGCAGCATGCATCCGAAAGTCAACACGCTCCGAACAATGGCATTTTATCAACACAGGACAAAATCCTGCAGATCACGGCACACGAGACATACCAGCTACTCTCTTGAAGGAAACCAACTGGTTTTGCGGACCCCTCTTTCTCAAAAAGAAAGATAACGCTGCTTCGTCTCAGCAGGAAGTCTTCGAGCTCGTGGAACCAGACTTGGATGCAGAGGTGCGTTCCCCGATTACAACCCTGGCGACTAATGTTTCCAAAGCTCACCTTGGCTCGCACAGATTCGAGCGTTTTTCCAGCTGGAAGCAACTGACCCTTGGAGTAGCTAGACTTATTCAGAAAGCCAGATCTTGTTTTAAGACTTTGGGCGAAACAAAGATGGATAATCTCTCGCAGGCAAGGACTGTAATAATCCGTTGTGTACAACACGAAATCTTCAAAGAGGAAATTAAAAATTTGTCCAAAGGAGAGAGTGTGTCAAAAGACAGCCATTTCAGAAAACTTGATCCCATCATGGACACTGGCGGTTTGTTGAGAATAGGTGGTCGCTTGTCCTCCGCCGCAATTTCTTCGGAAGAGAAACACCCAATAATCATCCCTAAACTCCATCATATTGCAACACTGTTGGTGCGTTATTACCATGAACGGGTCACACACCAAGGCAGACACATCACCGAAGGCGCCATTCGGTCTGCTGGGTTATGGATATTGGGAGGAAAGAGACTGGTGTCAAGTGTCCTAAACAAATGTGTTACTTGTTTGAAGTTAAGAGGCGAGACAGAAATGCAAAAAATGTCCGACCTACCTGTCGATCGAGTTACCCAAGTTCCTCCATTTACTCATGTCGGGATGGACGTGTTTGGCCCGTGGACAGTTTGTGCTCGTCGCACCAGAGGAGGTCTTGCTGAAGGAAAACGCTGGGCAGTGTTGTTTACCTGTCTAGTAACAAGAGCAGTGCACATAGAGGTAGTGG
>JARPMJ010006296.1:0-20000 GCA_033366665.1 Phoxinus dragarum
TAAATAATTTATATTAAAAATTTAAATTAAATTTTAACCTTTCAACTTAAATTCTAAATAACTCACAATTTAATGCAAACACTTTTAATTCGGCTCTAAATCTCTTACACTGGGAGTCTCTGTCGACCTCTTGTGGAATAATAATGATGATGATGATATTTCCTGACTGTAGATGGGCTTATATCTCTATATGGAGCAGACGAGCTGTTCCTCTGGGTCCTAAAGACAGTTCTCAGTGTGAGTTCAGACACACATGTACACATTATATAATAGTTTTTTTGGTAAAGTTTGAGCAGTTTTAGGTGTGTCTATGTGAACTGAAGCATTCCTCGCATCCATTCATTCCTAAGGGCTCAAATTAACCCGATTTGTTACTTTTAAAATTTTAACCACAAAACTCCTCGAATCCATTTAAAAAAAAAAAAGTGTGTATTCGTGGTCTTGGACTCTCTGATGAACACAACTTTTAACATAAAAAAAAAAAAAAGAGTTTAGGATGAGGGTTTAAACAACCCGATCAACTACTCACAAGCGTCATAATGATCTGTAGTTATGATTCCAGCTTTCACAGCCGGACACCGAAGGACATCTGTGAACAAAACTAAGATTCATATTAAATATATTACAGCAATGACATCTCAGAAACACACACAATACATCCAGCTGTGTTTTATTGGATTCCAGAGGAGAGTGTGAGAGTGTGTTCAAGTGTTCAAGTGTTCAAGTTACTTTATTGTCCTCCTTGAGGCAAATTGTTTTGCAGCAAAACAGTTTAAGTTTGAAAACATATACAATCACGCACACAATACAAATACGAGAAAAACTCTGCCTTCTTGCTGGCGTTAAAAAACAAGATAAAAACATTACAGCAGACATCAAAGCGTAATATGTTATGTACGCTTTGATACAGAATTAAAAAGTAGAATAGCCGCGGGTACAAATGAGTGTCTATACCTATTTGTTTTAATTTTGGGAAGTGTCATTCGTAGTCCAGATGGCAACATCTGAAATTCAGACTGCAGGGGATGAGTGTTGTCTGGCAGAATCGATTTAACCCTATTTAGCATCTGTAGCTGATAAAGTTCCTCCAGACCCTTCTGCTTAGAGCCTGTAATACTGCTCACCTTAATTACCCTTGAAAGGGAATGTTTTTGTTTTATGGTCGTAGATCCGTACCAGCGGATTAAAGAAAAGGTGACAACTGACTCCACAAATGACCTGTAGAACAAGCTCATCAGGGACTTGTCTACATTAAATTTTGCCAGCTTTCTAAGACAATACAGGCGCTGCTGACCTTTCTTACAAAGCAAACTAGTATTTGGCTCGAAGCACAACTTGTCGTCAATAATTGATCCTAAATACTTGTACTGTTTGACAACTTCTATTTCCTGATCATTTATTCTAGTTGTAACAATATTAGGGATGTTTTGCCTGAAATCAATACACATGTCCTTAGTCTTTGATGCGTTCAGTTCAAGAAAGGCTTCCTTGCACCATCTTTCAAACTGGTCAATGACTGGGCCGTGTGAATTTTCCTCGTTGTTTAACAAGCTGACAATCACCGTGTCGTCTGCAAATTTCACGAAGTGTCTATTTTCAATCTTAGAGCGACAGTCATTTGTGTACAAGATGTAAAGGAGGGGGGAAAGAACACACCCCTGCGGTGAGCCAGTTGATATGTTTGTCCGGTCGGAAAAATGGCCATTTACTCTGACCCGCTGTGATCTGTTTGTGAGGAAGTCTAATAGCCAGCCCACAAGGTTGTCCTCCAGTTTAAACTGGTGCAAGAGCTTCTCCGCCAACAGGTGGGGCTGGATAGTATTAAAAGCTGACGAGAAGTCCACGAACAGCAATCTGGCATGATTTGTGTTTCCCTCCAGGTGTTTAAAAGTGAGATTCAGTACTGTTACAGTTGCGTCCTGGACTCCTCTGTTAAGTCTGTAAGCAAACTGTAGTGGGTCGAGAAGGCAGTTTGTCCTAGATGTTAATTCAGTCTTTATCAGCTTTTCAAAGGACTTCATCACAAGTGATGTAAGAGCTATGGGTCTGTAATCATTTAAAGTCTTTGGGTAACTGTTTTTTGCAACAGGGACAATAATTGACTGTTTCCATAGGTCGGGGACCTTCTGGTGCAACATAGATTGATTAAAAATGTAATTAAAAATGGGGCCTAACTGTTCCGCACAACATGAAAGAACACGGCCGCCAATATTGTCTGGACCCGGACTTTTTTTGGCTTTACAATGCTTAAAAATGTTCACAACACTCTGTGCAGAGAAACAGATATTATTTTGGGGGTGGGACAGTAAGGACTGCTTTTTTCCGGCAATTTCATCACTAAAGTCATGATTATCGAATCTTGAGTAAAATTCATTTAGTTCATGGGCCAGTGATATGTCAGAGGAAAAGCCTTCTAATGCCACCTTTTTCTTTGATTTGTCGTTTAGACCCACCATAGATTTAACACAGTCCCACGCTGAACCAAGAAGGTTTTGGCTTAATTTGTGTTCCACCTTAAGTTTGTAGTCCCATTTTGCCCTTTTAATTTCACGTTTGATCTCCTTTTGAACGATGTATAGTTCCTGAGAGTTCTTTTCTTTAAATGCTGACTTTTTCTTTTTTAGCAGGTCTTTAAGTTGTTTACTCACCCATGGCTTGTTGTTAGGGTATATTTTGACAACTTTTTTAGGGATTACAGTTTCCTCGCAATATGCAACCCAAGAACTAACCACTTCAGTCAGTTCATCAATGTCTTGTGAAGAGTGAACAAATTCTTCCCACAAAGTACAGTCCAGGCAGCCCTGCAGGGCCAGCGTAGCCTCCTCAGACCAGACCTTCACTTGCCTAGTTTCCACTTTAGCCCTCTGGAGGCAAGTGCGGTACACTGGTATGAGATGCACACTGTTATGATCGGCAGAACCCAGGGGAGGTAGAGGGACAGATTTGTAGGCACCTTTGATGGAGCCATAACACTGGTCAAGAATCTTCCCTTTTCTCGTTTCACAGGACACATATTTATAAAAACATTTTAAGATTTTGTCCAGTGAACAGTGATTAAAATCACCTAGTATTAGGTTTGGGGCGTCCGGGGACACTGCCTGCAGTTTCTGAACAGTGCTGTGTATTAATTCTAGTGCAGCATTTTCATTTGCCTTTGGATGAATATAAACAATAGTTACGAAAATCTGCGGAAATCTCTAGGTAGATAGAAAGGGCGCATGGAGACTGAGAGCAGTTCAATGTCTTTTGTGCAAAGTTTTTCTCTTACTAGCGTTGTTTTGCTCCAGCGCTCGTTAACATACAAGCACACCCCCCCTCCTCGCGACTTACCGGTGGTCGCTGCAACACGGTCCATGCGAAAAGGAACACCAAAACCATCCAGTGCAATACCAGCGTCTGAGTCCGCTTCTCCCAGCCATGTTTCTGTCATGGCCAAGATACAGGCTTCCTTAAATTCATGTTGGTATCAGACATGGGCTTGTAATTCATCCGACTTATTTCGGAGGGACTGCATATTTGCAAGGATGATTAAGGGCAGAGGGACACGCGACAGGGAACGTCTTGCTCGCTCGCGTAATCCACCCCTCCTACCCCGCTTCCTTGTTCCCCGACAAGGTGCATTGGTAGGGCTCCCGTTTTTTTCCGTACTTTTTTCCGTACTTCCATTTAATGTCAGCGGTGTTCGGGATGGTTAGATCTGGCGGTGGGCTAGAGTTCGCTTGTAGATCGAACTTCAACAAGGTGTCCCGGCTGTATATGATCCAAGACCGAGAAGCTTCCGTCCAGCTCAAAGTTTCCCATAACAGCACCAGCAGTATACATCCAACAGTCCACTCCATTTTAACGAACCAAGAAACAATCGCCACAGAGGTAATCAAGTAGGGAGTTTTACGGATGTGTACGAAAACAAAACAGTTGCATTCAAATTAAGTTTAAAAGGAAGGCACTCCAAATGACTTTAACGAAGTTTTTACAAACAAACAAGCAACAGACACTCCTCACACTGTTTTTGCTGCCGGTCGCTGCGTGCGCATGCGCCCTGCGTGAGTGTGTGTGTGTGTGTGTGTGTGTGTGTGTGTGCGTGTGTGTGTGTGTGTGTGTGTGTGAGAGTGTGTGTGTGTGTGTGCGTGTGTGTGAGAGAGTGTGCGTGTGGTGTGTGTGTGTGTGTGTGTGTGTGTGTGTGTGTGTGTGTGACGACAGAACAGAAACACTTCATTACGAACACGGATGGCAAACACACCAGTTTAAACATCAGCAGAAGTGTGTAAGACAGACAGTCAACAGTGCTTCTGTTCATATAACATCACGTCTGTAGCAAAACTATCATATTATGGGCTGTAGCAGAGAATATTCAGCACCTCGGGGGTGTCTGGCGTCTCTTTCCACAGACTGCTAGGAAATATACATGTCCATTAAAAAAGACAAAATGTGTTCGCATCATAAAAATTAACAAAATATGCCATGTACAGATCTGCAGCTAAAGTGTTTACAAGAACCTTTTTAAAAGTACAGATACTCCAGCTTTGGCACATAGAAGTTTCCTCAGTGTTTTTAAAATATGCACGCATGCACACACACACACACACACACACACACACGCACACAGTTCCTGAAGCTCTTCCATGGAACTGGTTCTCCAGAGAAACCCTAGCGACCCGTCACCTGTGGAGGCAAGAGCATCATTAACTTTAAACAGGTCAGGATCACTTATTCCCCCTGATAATCATAAACTGAAATTCTCTTATTCTTCTTCTTCTTCTTCTACGCGCATATACATGCTGTCACACATTTCCTCATGAAAAGTCACATTTACAGACACACAAAGTAATGCTTTAAAATTCATACCTCACTAAAGTTTGACCTCTGGTCATTGCTTTCAATTATTATGATTGTTTTATTCAAAAGAATGTTACAGGTTCAAAGCAAGTTAAGTCATTTGGGAAATAATGTCTACTACCATTGAAAATAATTTAAACATTAAAAATGCATGTTTCAAAAATATAGCCTAATAAAACCGAAACATCTAATGAAAATAACTTAACCAGCGTGCATGAGAAAGGTTGACTTCTTCATCTGTAGAACACAAAAGAAGACATTTTGAAGAAAGTTGGGAGCAAAAGACAGCTAAAGCTAAAGCCCATTGACTATATGGACATTTTTCAAATGTAGCAGTAAATGAAGAGATGTCTTATCAATCACAAGTTCAGTATGGCGTACCACAAGGCTCAGTACTAGGACCGCTGCTGTTCAATCTGTATATGCTAGGAGATATCATTAGGAAACATGGAATTAGCTTTCACTGTTATGCCGACGATACTCAGCTGTATATTTCTTCACAACCTAACGAAACCTACCAATTCACAAAATTAACGGAATGCATAGCGGATATAAAAAATTGGATGACTAGTAATTTCCTACTTCTAAATTCAGAAAAAACAGACATTCTAATTATTGGACAAAAAACTTCCACACGTAATAACCTAGAGTACTGTCTAACACTTGATGCTGCTCTGTTAAGTCTTTGTCTAAACTTTGGAGCAAAATATTCCTACCATTGTCCGGGAAGCAGACACACTCTGTCAGTTCAAAGCTAGACTAAAGACACATCTCTTCGGCCTAGCATTCACATAACACATTATAGACTTCTATAACTCAATGTTCGGCTGCATAGATTAGGTGAGCCGGATCTGGGAACACTTCCCTTAAATCCTGATGTACTCGGTAGATCATAAGAAGGACGGCGTATATGCTAATATTAGTCTCTTTGTTTATCCCGAGGTTTACCGCGGTCCGCCGGATCCAGGCCGTATCCAGATCTGAGGAAGACCTTCGCCTGGACCCGATGACAGCGCAGCGCTGAAGTGCCGACTAGCCTCTCCCTATGGAGGATCCCTTTACCTCTGTACAGATTAAATGTTGTCAGGATAATTCCGGTTCGCGTGGCTACGCAGACATGACAAAAATGTCTGAATTATAAATTTTTTAAGGCTTAACAATTAGTTTGTTGAGGGTTGATTTGTGAAGGACTACACGCCTGCGCACATACATATTCAAACGCGCATACTATCGCCCGAACACGTGATGCGCATGTGAGCGCCGCCTGCGGGTTTGAGGTTTGCGCAGAGAAAACGGATAATCGTTTGCTCCTTCTAACCTATTTCAGGAGTGCGTTCTCGAGACACTGGCACTGTAGTGCGGATGGGCGGCCGGAGCGCGTTAGGGGTTTTCTGTTAGAGCGGTGTCGTGTTAGCGGCTCCAAATGACTAATGATCTTCGCAACTTCACTGTTACGCAAATTTCTATTATCACTGTAAAGCTGCTTTGAAACAATCCATCCTGTTAAAAGCGCTGTATAAATGAAGGTGACTTGACTTGCTGGTCCATTTACGAGTGTATTAAAGAGACGAGTTTATTACATTATTTTCTGTGGTAATCTACATAATGCTGCAAAACCTATCAACACAGCTTAACTTGTAATAAAGGGGTCATGAACTGCCTTTTTTATTATTTTGCACTGTTCTCTGAGGTCTACTTCTAAATTAAAAAATTTTTAAATAGAAATAATGATTTTATTATAAGTAATAGGCTATTTCTGTCCTGTTTTGACCCCCCTCATTTTGACCCCCTCATGGTTTGAATAGGCGTGGTGGATTGTCGACTCGGAAGTTAACGCCCACTGGGATGATTGGCCAGTTACTCACAGTGTTGTGCGATATTACTGTCGTCGGTACAGCATCGTCTTTTAATTTCAATCTTTCTGAAAATCCTGCGTCGAATTGTGCCTTGTTTGTAACTGAATCCACAGTGAAATAAAGTGAACAAATGACCAAGTGCTTACTGACGCGGTCTGGAATAAAGTTAAGTTTAAAGTTAATCCACTCCTTCCTAATGTTGGGATCAGAAGGAAGGTAATGCAAAGGCTGTGTTGTTTCACAAGTTGGTCTTGTTATCTTTGGAACCATCTTTGTGGTTCGGTTTCAGCGTTGACCCGTGTTTGCGTCTCTCGTTGTTTACATGACATGCGCGACTCGGTGTGTGGGGCTAAATAAGCAGTGATGTAGAAGCAGGCGTTAATCTTCTGCAGAGGTGTTTAGCTACACTATTATGTCATAAAGTGGCACATTCTGCAATCAGTCGTTCAGAGGGATTGGCTTCAATATAAGCTGTTTTTAGACCAACGAGAACGTTTTTATTTCTGAAACTCACAGGATGTTTTATAGTACAATGACCTCTTATATATTAAAAGATCAAGGGGATTTTGATTTCTCATTTCATAACCCCTTTAAACTTTTACCATTCCTTCAATAAATATTTTCACCAAAAAACATGACTTTCATGACAACACCAGCACATGCAACAGTGTTCTGCTCATCTGTAAACATACCTTCCATCTTCTAACTGGAGTCTGAAACTCCAAAGTCCTCGCTGCAGTCTCCGAACGCTTCCCCGATGTTCCCCGTGTGCTGAGCGAGTGTGTTGGAGAACCGGTTCTCGATCTCTGGGTTCCCCGTGTGCTGAGCGAGTGTGTTGGAGAACCGGTTCTCGATCTCTGGGTTCCCCGTAAGCTGAGCGAGTGTGTTGGAGAACCGGTTCTCGATCTCTGGGTTCCCCGTGTGCTGAGCGAGTGTGTTGGAGAACCGGTTCTCGATCTCTGGGTTCCCCGTGTGCTGAGCGAGTGTGTTGGGAGAACCGGTTCTCGATCTCTGGGTTCCCCGTGTGCTGAGCGAGTGTGTTGGAGAACCGGTTCTCGATCTCTGGGTTCCCCGTGTGCTGAGCGAGTGTGTTGGAGAACCGGTTCTCGATCTCTGGGTTCCCCGTGTGCTGAGCGAGTGTGTTGGAGAACCGGTTCTCGATCTCTGGGCTGTTGGGTTTGATGATCTCATCTCGAAGTGGTCGATCCTTTGGGCTCGGATAGTCTTCAGCCCGGCAGCCGTTCCGCTCTCCAAACACCTCCTTCCGGTCCAGGACGCAGCTCTGCTGAGCCAGCCGACTGTCTCGGAAACACCGGACGAGTTCTGTGCGGGCCAACCGCGTCTGCATCTCCATACGCCTGAACTCCACAGGCGAAGGCCATCGGCTTTGGACTAACCCATTTTTGAGCCGGTTCACAGACTTGCTGTTGGGAGGCACAGGGCTGAAGGTACGAGTCCCGGATCTCTGGGATCCGTTGAGGACCGGCTGTTGGGAATCCCGTCTAGAACCCATGGAGTTCAGCAGGGCTTGTTCCAGATAATCTCGAAGTGCTCTGCGCTCCGAGAACCAGCTCTCGAGTTCCTCTCGAGACAGTCTAGTGGTGATCATGAGGTGCTCGACCTCATCATAGGAAGGGAAACTGTTCCTCTGGAAACTCTCCTCTAGAAGCTTGATTTGTCCAGGACTCTTGTCCTTTAGTAGAGGAAACTGGGCAGGAACCAAACCGAATTCAACACACGAGTTCTGAGAATTTGTAGTGTGGTCAAGAAACCAATGCTTAAGATCCCCATGTGGGATTTCTTTGTCATTCTGACTACTGAAGCATGGGAGCATTGGTGGTTCTATAGACTTACACTGAAGGGCCGGTGTCGGAGACCGGGAAAGAGTCTGGATGGTTGTTGGTCTGTTCACTTGTGCTGGTGAAGAGAGCACGGTTACACCAAAGCAGGATAACTTATTTTTAGGAATGAAGGCGGAGGCAGAAGTACGATTGTTTATTTGCTGATGAATTAGAGATCTTTTGAGATTGGTGGACACTATGGGTGACAAAGGGAGTCTTTCTTTGGACATCATCTTCTCTTTGGATTGAACCATTGGGAGTTTCCCTTTAGGTGGGCCACAATACGCAACAGGTCTCTTCATGTCTGAGGCCACAAAAGAACCAGGGCTAGATGTTTTAAACTCAGGAAACCCAGGAGAAGAAGCGAGAAGTGGAGGCATGTGCACAACATGGCGTTTGAGCTCTGAAGCCAAGAGAGGAGTTCCTGAAGAGGGTTTAAGAGTCTGACAGAGAGCTGTAGAAGTGGTGGATGATATATTTGCTGTGCTGTTTGATGCAGGGCTGGTCTGACGAGTTGGTTCAGGTGTAGGTGAAGCCACACAGGTGTGCTGTGGGGTTGGTATACTCCCATTGAACATCTTCTTCCGGGCTTCTTCCACCTCTTCAGGAGTCCAGGTGATGCCCTGCTTCAGGCGCTGGGTGGAGAACCACACCTTGATCTGCTCCTCTGGGAGGCTGGAGACTGAAGTGAGCCAGGAGAACTCCGAGTGCGTAGGGTACGGGAATCTGCTGAAACACGTGATCAGGGTGGGATTGCTGTCCAGGATTGGGTTGTACTTGCTGGTGTGAAGAGGAACTGCGATTGTGGGAGAGTTTCTGAGATTGGGAGGTCGCTGTAGAAGAGGAGTCACATGACCACACAGGCTCCGGATAATGATCGTACCATTTACACTCACAGCCCTGATCTCATCCTTCAACACTGGACTATACAGATCCTTCTCCACCTCGAGTCCTTTCTCCACAATGCTGTATTTTAGTGTCTTTCCAGTGTCTCCACCTGCTTCCAGAAGGGAACCATCATTCTCGCAATCGACGGTTTGCCTGAACTTAGAACAGCTCTCGTTTGGGTGTTGAACTTTATTATGACATAAGAGGGATTCAAAGTTGTTGGTCCTGAAATTGCAGAAGTTGCAAACACAGAATGGTCCTTCAGACCGATGGAAGTCCTCATGATCTCTGTAGATGCGGAGGTTACGGGTGTAGAAGGAACCCTTCTCCGATGAAGAAACCCCTCCAGTCTTCTCCTCTTCCTCGCCGTTCAATGCCACCCGGCTTTCGTCTGTTGGAGGCGGAACAGGATCACATCTGTCCAGCACAGTCTCCACTGAAACATCCATCTCCACAGAGTCTTCGGGAGCGAAGCCGGTTGCACTGAGCACACAGGGGTTCCTTTGGCTTGACATGATGAGTACGACGACGACGGGCAGATGATGGTCTGGTGAGGGATTTTAATTAGGGACTAAGGGATCAGAGTGAAAACCCAGCATTTGGGCTTCATCTGCTAAACTGGGTGTCATGGAGGCTCACCTGCACAAAGAGAACAGATACAGAAGGAAGGTCAGTGACACCAATCAGGTCCTGTAACTGGAAGAGTACAGCACTAGAAATGTCAAAGGCATGGGCTTAATTAATTAGCATGAAACACACATTGTACATAGATGAGCGTAAATCTTACGGTACGTTCACACGGGGCGTCAAGCGTCAACGCTTCCCATTGACTTTGAATGGGTGACGTCAAGCGTTGCCGAAATGAATTGTGGATCAGTCGGCGGTGCTTCACTGGTGTTGCTCACGGCAAAAGTTGAGAATTATTTAACTTCTGCCGCAAACAACGCCAGTGAATTGCCGCAGGCGGAAGCGTCAGCCAATCAGGATAGCTCTATGCAAATACAGTAGCCAGGCGGCAGCCAATCACGTTCATCCTGTCATTCCTGTCTAATTTCATTGGCTGACATACCATGAATACCATGGCGTCGTGCCAAACTTCAGCCACGCCTTCCGTCAAGCGTTGACGCTCACGCCCTGTGTGAACGTACCATTAGTAAATCGCCTTGCGTGATTAATTTAAATACTCTCCTCCCATGAATGCTGCATCTGAAAGGGAAACTCCTACAAATGCATATGCAATAAGGCCAGCCACAAAAATAACCCTGTCCACGCCTTTCAGCGCTAGTTTCTGACTGCGTGTCTTAGTAAATCCTGACAGTAGTTTTAATGCCAAAAGAGGGTTGGCACAAACTGTTAGTAAATCTGGCCCTTAGTGTCTTTAAGTAAAAGTTTTTGTGTAAATGTTTTCTTGATTATCTGAAATAGAGTTCACTGGACTACACACTGTAACTTTTCAGAACAAAAAACTCCCTCCCCAGTGAAAAAAAAGGTTTATTGAAACTAAACAGCAAAAGTGTCGTACTGAACTTACTGTTCATTTCACATGTGAAGAAGCATTTACATAAAAGTCTGACATGCAGAGCAGCAAAAAACCACCCGTTTAATTCTAAGGCTCAGAGTGAAGGTTATCAAAAAACTAAATTACTTTGGTGCACAATATTTGGTGCTATATACTGCAATGTGGTACAGACTGCAACCAAATAATAAAAACCTCTGACAAACAAAGCAGATGCACACTTTTCAACAGAGAGAGAGAGGAGTTTGCACAGGAGGTTCATGAGTTCAAGCATTCCAGAATCAAAGCCAACAACTCAGCAAAGACAGAAGACTTACCAACAGCCTTATCTAGAATCACAGACGGAGAGAAGGAGAAGGAGAAGGAGAAAAGAAAGTGTGTAGTTTGCGGGGAATGTGAAACGGGTTTGTATTCATTTGTAACCAATCCCAGACGTTTGCGATCTCAAGGCCGGAGGGTCAGCGAGGCGATTCTGGCACGATTCGACTGAGAATCCAAACACACATGAATACATTCACCACATCAGCAGAAACACACACAGAGATCGCATTGTACTCGCACATAATGACATTTTCATTTCCCCATTATACATGTCATACTGTATAAATATTTAAAGACGTTAATCATATTAGTGTCCTTTTTTCATTTAACGACATAATAACTTTTAAAACAAGTATTTACGGTCAAATTAATGTCAGAAAATAATGTTTTAGTTATGTGATGTCTTTCGAGAATGACCAATTCACAAAATTAACAGAAGGCATACCTGATATAAAAAACTGGATGACTAGCAATTTCCTACTACTAAGTTCTGGAAAAAAAAACAGAGATTTCCATTATTGGACCAAAAAAACTTCCTCACGTAATAACCTAGAGTACTGTATAACACTTGATGCTGCTCTGTTAAGTCTTCGTCGTCGGTTAGGAACCTGGGTGTGTGTGTGTGTGTGTGTGTGTGCTCTTTGATACCAATCTTTCATTTGAAAGTCATGTGTCTAGTATCTGTAAAACCGCATTTTTCCATCTTAAAAATATATCTAAATTACGCCATATGCTCTCAATGACAAATGCGGAACAATTAGTTCATGCGTTTATGACCTCAAGGCTAGATTATTGTAATGCTCTACTGGGTGGTTGCCCTGCACACTTAATAAACAAACTACAGCTAGTTCAAAACGCAGCCGCTCGAGTTCTTACCAGAACCAGGAAGTATGACCATATTAGCCCCGTTCTGTCAACACTGCATTGGCTGCCTATTAAACATCGTATACATTTTAAAATATTGCTGATCACTTACAAAGCACTAAATGGTTTAGCTCCGCAGTACTTGAGCGAGCTCTTAACGCATTATAGTCCTTCACGTCTACTGCGATCTCTGAACTCCGGCCAGTTAATAATACCTAGAATATCAGAATCGACTGCTGGCGGTAGATCCTTTTCCCATTTAGCACCAAAACTCTGGAACAGTCTTCCTACCATTGTCCGGGAAGCAGACACACTCTGTCAGTTCAAATCTAGACTAAAAACACATCTCTTCGGCCTAGCATACACATAATGCATTTAATATGTCGATACATTAAATCTATGAGCAGATTGATTGTGTTCTGCAGAACTGGAAGGAAGCAGATGATGGTCAAACGGAGGAGTGTGTGTGTGTGTGTGTGTGTGTGTAGCTCTTCTACATCAGGACGCTGGAAGCGAATCCTTCGAGTAAAGCCCTCGACCCGCGTGTGTAATATTAATGACGGCGCGTGTGGAGGAATCACGCCGCTTCTGCTGGAGGGAAGAACTCGCTTTTCTCTCTCTCCTGATTAGACATGTAAAAACATTAAGCCAAGCTTCATTTGCATGTTGTTGTTATGGCAACAGTGAGAGTGTGACAGCCCAGCAACACTGTGTGTTCATTAATTACAGCAGCCTGACAGTGAGCCACACACACACACACACACACGTGAGCAAATGAGAGAAATGACACATTCAGCATCACCACAGCGCTGGACTGTCATTATAAAACTTGCATGAGACTATGTCGCAGTCTTTAACTAACACACACACACACACACACACACACACACACACACACACACTTTCTGAAGATTCTCTAAAGATCACAGAAGAACGGGTTTTAAATGCTGACGCCTGATTAAACTCTCTCTGTTACCATGGTAACCACAGGTGACATCTGACCCTCATAGAGCCACTGACCCGTGATCTCTGTTAAAGTCATGAAATGTTCATCTCTATTGTTCATCTCTATTAGTCATCTATATTGTTCATCTCTATTAGTCATCTCTATTGTTCATCTCTATTGTTCATCTCTATTGTTCATCTCTATTGTTCATCTCTATTGGTCATCTCTATTGGTCATCTCTATTGTTCATCTCTATTGGTCATCTATATAGTCATCTATATTGTTCATCTCTATTGGTCATCTCTATTCTCCATCTCTATTCTTCATCTCTATTGTTCATCTCTATTGGTCATCTATATTGTTCATCTCTATTGTTCATCTCTATTAGTCATCTATATTGTTCATCTCTATTGTTCATCTCTATTGGTCATCTCTATTGGTCATCTCTATTGTTAATCTCTATTGTTCATCTCTATTAGTCATCTCTATTCTCCATCTCTATTGTTCATCTCTATTGGTCATCTCTATTGTTCATCTCTATTGTTCATCTCTATTAGTCATCTATATTGTTCATCTCTATTGTTCATCTCTATTGGTCATCTCTATTGTTAATCTCTATTGGTCATCTATATTCTTCATCTCTATTGGTCATCTATATTGTTCATCTCTATTGTTCATCTCTATTAGTCATCTGTATTGTTCATCACTATTGTTCATCTCTATTGGTCATCTCTATTGTTCATCTCTATTGGTCATCTCTATTGTTCATCTCTATTGGTCATCTCTATTGTTCATCTCTATTGGTCATCTCTATTGTTCATCTCTATTGGTCATCTATATTGTTCATCTCTATTGTTCATCTCTATTAGTCATCTGTATTGTTCATCTCTATTGTTCATCTCTATTGTTCATCTCTATTGGTCATCTCTATTGTTCATCTCTATTGTTCATTCTATTAGTCATCTATATTGTTCATCTCTATTGTTCATCTCTATTGTTCATCTCTATTGGTCATCTCTATTGTTCATCTCTATTGGTCATCTATATTGTTCATCTCTATTGTTCATCTCTATTAGTCATCTATATTGTTCATCTCTATTGTTCATCTCTATTGTTCATCTCTATTGGTCATCTCTATTGGTCATCTCTATTGTTCATCTCTATTGGTCATCTCTATTGGTCATCTCTATTGGTCATCTCTATGGTCATCTCTATTGTTCATCTCTATTGGTCATCTATATTGTTCATCTCTATTGTTCATCTCTATTAGTCATCTATATTGTTCATCTCTATTGTTCATCTCTATTAGTCATCTATATTGTTCATCTCTATGTTCATCTCTATTGGTCATCTCTATTGTTCATCTCTATTGGTCATCTATATTAGTCATCTATATTGTTCATCTCTATTGGTCATCTCTATTCTCCATCTCTATTCTTCATCTCTATTGTTCATCTCTATTGGTCATCTATATTGTTCATCTCTATTGGTCATCTCTATTAGTCATCTATATTGTTCATCTCTATTGTTCATCTCTATTAGTCATCTATATTGTTAATCTCTATTGTTCATCTCTATTGGTCATCTCTATTGTTCATCTCTATTGGTCATCTATATTGTTCATCTCTATTGTTCATCTCTATTGTTCATCTCTATTGGTCATCTCTATTGTTCATCTCTATTGTTCATCTCTATTCTCCATCTCTATTCTTCATCTCTATTGGTCATCTCTATTCTTAATTTCTATTCTTCATCTCTATTGTTCATCTCTATTGTTCATCTCTATTGGTCATCTCTATTGTTCATCTCTATTGTTCATATCTATTGGTCATCTCTATTGGTCATCTCTATTCTCCATCTCTGTTCTTCATCTCTATTGGTCATCTCTATTCTTCATCTCTATTGTTCATCTCTATTGGTCATCTCTTTTCTTCATCTCTATTCTTCATCTCTATTGTTCATCTCTATTGGTCATCTCTATTGGTCATCTCTATTCTTCATCTCTATTCTTCATCTCTATTGTTCATCTCTATTGGTCATCTCTATTCTTCATCTCTATTGTTCATCTCTATTGGTCATCTCTATTCTTCATCTCTATTCTTCATCTCTATTGTTCATCTCTATTGGTCATCTCTATTAGTCATCTATATTGTTAATCTCTATTGTTCATCTCTATTGTTCATCTCTATTGTTCATCTATATTGTTCATCTCTATTGGTCATCTCTATTGGTCATCTCTTTTCTTGATCTCTATTGGTCATCTCTATTCTTCATCTCTATTAGTCATCTATATTGTTCATCTCTATTGTTCATCTCTATTGGTCATCTCTATTCTTCATCTCTATTCTTCATCTCTATTGTTCATCTCTATTGGTCATCTCTATTCTTCATCTCTATTCTTCATCTCTATTGTTCATCTCTATTGGTCATCTCTATTCTTCATCTCTATTCTTCATCTCTATTGTTCATCTCTATTGGTCATCTCTATTAGTCATCTATATTGTTAATCTCTATTGTTCATCTCTATTGTTCATCTCTATTGTTCATCTATATTGTTCATCTCTATTGGTCATCTCTATTGGTCATCTCTTTTCTTGATCTCTATTGGTCATCTCTATTCTTCATCTCTATTAGTCATCTATATTGTTCATCTCTATTGTTCATCTCTGTTGTTCATCTCTATTGGTCATCTCTATTGTTCATCTCTATTGTTCATCTCTATTCTTCATCTCTATTCTTCATCTCTATTGGTCATCTCTATTCTTCATCTCTATTCTTCATCTCTATTGTTCATCTCTATTGTTCATCTCTATTCTTCATCTCTATTGTTCATCTCTATTCTCCATCTCTATTATTCATCTCTATTCTTTATCTCTATTCTCCATCTCTATTCTTCATATCTATTGTTCATCTCTATTGGTCATCTCTATTCTCCATCTCTATTGTTCATCTCTATTGGTCATCTCTATTCTTCATCTCTATTGGTCATCTCTATTCTCCATCTCTATTCTTCATCTCTATTCTCCATCTCTATTCTTCATCTCTATTGTTCATCTGTATTCTTCATCTCTATTGTTCATCTCTATTCTTCATCTCTATTGGTCATCTCTATTCTCCATCTCTATTGTTCATCTCTATTCTCCATCTCTATTCTTCATCTCTATTCTTCATCTCAATTGTTCATCTGTATTCTTCATCTATATTGTTCATCTCTATTCTTCATCTCTATTGGTCATCTCTATTCTTCATCTCTATTGTTCATCTCTATTCTTTATCATCTATTCTCCATCTCTATTCTCCATCTCTATTCTTCATCTCTATTGATCATCTGTACTCTTCATCTATATTGTTCATCTCTATTCTTCATCTATATTGGTCATCTCTATTCTTCATCTCTATTGGTCATCTCTATTCTTCATCATCTATTCTTCATCTCTATTCTCCATCTCTATTCTTCATCTCTATTGATTATCTCTATTATTCATCTCTATTGGTCATCTCTATTCTTCATAATCTATTCTCCATCTCTATTCTTCATCTCTATTGTTCATCTGTATTCTTCATCTATATTGTTCATCTCTATTCTTCATCTCTATTGGTCATCTCTATTGTTCATCTCTATTGTTCATCTCTATTCTTCATCATCTATTCTTCATCTCTATTCTTCATCTCTATTGTTCATCTGTATTCTTCATCTCTATTGTTCATCTCTATTTTTCATATCTGTTGGTCATCTCTATTCTTCATCATCTATTCTTCATCTCTATTCTTCATCTCTATTGTTCATCTGTATTCTTCATCTATATTGTTCATCTGTATTCTTCATCTATATTGTTCATCTCTATTCTTCATCTCTATTGGTCATCTCTATTGTTCATCTCTATTCTTCATCATCTATTATTCATCTCTATTCTTCATCTCTATTGTTCATCTGTATTCTTCATCTCTATTCTTCATATCTATTGGTCATCTCTATTCTCATCATCTATTCTTCATCTCTATTCTTCATCTCTATTCTTCATCTGTATTCTTCATCTATATTGTTCATCTCTATTGTTCATCTCTATTGGTCATCTCTATTGTTCATCTCTATTGTTCATCTCTATTCTTCATCATCTATTCTTCATCTCTATTGTTCATCTCTATTGTTCATCTCTATTCTTCATCATCTATTCTTCATCTCTATTCTCCATCTCTATTCTTCATCTCTATTCTCCATCTCTATTCTTCATCTCTATTGGTCATCTCTATTCTTCATCTCTATTGGTCATCTCTATTCTCCATCTCTATTCTTCATCTCGATTCTTCATCTCTATTGTTCATCTCTATTCTTCATCATCTATTCTTCATCTCTATTCTTCATCTCTATTGTTCATCTGTATTCTTCATCTCTATTGTTCATCTCTATTGGTCATCTCTATTCTTCATCATCTATTCTTCATCTCTATTCTTCATCTCTATTGTTCATCTCTATTGTTCATCTCTATTGGTCATCTCTATTGTTCATCTCTATTCTTCATCATCTATTCTTCATCTCTATTCTTCATCTCTATTCTTCATCATCTATTCTTCATCATCTATTCTTCATCTCTATTCTTCATCATCTATTCTTCATCATCTATTCTTCATCTCTATTCTCCATCTCTATTCTTCATCTCTATTGGTCATCTCTATTCTTCATCTCTATTGGTCATCTCTATTCTCCATCTCTATTCTTCATCTCTATTCTTCATCTCTATTGTTCATCTCTATTCTCCATCTCTATTGCTCATCTGTATTCTTCATCTATATTGTTCATCTCTATTGGTCATCTCTATTGGTCATCTCTATTCTTCATTTCTATTGTTCATCTCTATTGTTCATCTGTATTCTTCATCTCTATTGTTCATCTCTATTGTTCATCTGTATTCTTCATCTCTATTGTTCATCTCTATTCTTCATCTCTATTGTTCATCTCTATTCTTCATCATCTATTCTCCATCTCTATTCTTCATCTCTATTGGTCATCTCTATTGGTCATCTCTATTCTCCATCTCTATTCTTCATCTCTATTGTTCATCTCTATTCTCCATCTCTATTCTTCATCTCTATTCTTCATCTCTATTCTCCATCTCTATTCTTCATCTCTATTCTCCATCTCTATTGTTCATCTCTATTGTTCATCTCTATTGGTCATCTCTATTGTTCATCTCTATTCTTCATCATCTATTCTTCATCTCTATTCTTCATCTCTATTCTTCATCATCTATTCTTCATCATCTATTCTTCATCTCTATTCTTCATCATCTATTCTTCATCATCTATTCTTCATCTCTATTCTCCATCTCTATTGGTCATCTCTATTCTTCATCTCTATTGGTCATCTCTATTCTCCATCTCTATTCTTCATCTCTATTCTTCATCTCTATTGTTCATCTCTATTCTCCATCTCTATTCTTCATCTCTATTGTTCATCTGTATTCTTCATCTATATTGTTCATCTCTATTGGTCATCTCTATTGGTCATCTCTATTCTCCATCTCTATTCTTCATCTCTATTGTTCATCTCTATTGTTCATCTCTATTGGTCATCTCTATTGTTCATCTCTATTCTTCATCATCTATTCTTCATCTCTATTCTTCATCTCTATTCTTCATCATCTATTCTTCATCATCTATTCTTCATCTCTATTCTTCATCATCTATTCTTCATCATCTATTCTTCATCTCTATTCTCCATCTCTATTCTTCATCTCTATTGGTCATCTCTATTCTTCATCTCTATTGGTCATCTCTATTCTCCATCTCTATTCTTCATCTCTATTCTTCATCTCTATTGTTCATCTCTATTCTCCATCTCTATTCTTCATCTCTATTGTTCATCTGTATTCTTCATCTATATTGTTCATCTCTATTGGTCATCTCTATTGGTCATCTCTATTCTTCATTTCTATTGTTCATCTCTATTGTTCATCTGTATTCTTCATCTCTATTGTTCATCTCTATTCTTCATCTCTATTGTTCATCTGTATTCTTCATCTCTATTGTTCATCTCTATTCTTCATCTCTATTGTTCATCTCTATTCTTCATCATCTATTCTCCATCTCTATTCTTCATCTCTATTGGTCATCTCTATTGGTCATCTCTATTCTTCATCTCTATTCTTCATCTCTATTGTTCATCTCTATTCTCCCATCTCTATTCTTCATCTCTATTCTTCATCTCTATTCTCCATCTCTATTCTCCATCTCTATTGGTCATCTCTATTGTTCATGCTCTATTGTTCATCATCTATTCTCAATCTCTATTCTTCCTCTCTATTGGTCATCTCTATTGGTCAT
Source organism: Phoxinus dragarum (assembly GCA_033366665.1). Taxonomy (NCBI): domain Eukaryota; kingdom Metazoa; phylum Chordata; class Actinopteri; order Cypriniformes; family Leuciscidae; genus Phoxinus; species Phoxinus dragarum. The sequence goes on from JARPMJ010006296.1 coordinate 19,390, forward strand.
CTCTATTCTCCATCTCTATTCTTCATCTCTATTGTTCATCTCTATTCTCCATCTCTATTCTTCATCTCTATTCTTCATCTCTATTCTCCATCTCTATTGGTCATCTCTATTGGTCATCTCTATTCTCCATCTCTATTCTTCATCTCTATTCTTCATCTCTATTGATCATCTCTATTGTTCATCTCTATTCTCCATCTCTATTCTTCATCTCTATTCTTCATCTCTATTCTTCATCTCTATTCTCCATCTCTATTCTCTATCTCTATTGGTCATCTCTATTCTCCATCTCTATTCTTCATCTCTATTCTTCATCTCTATTGATCATCTCTATTGTTCATCTCTATTCTCCATCTCTATTCTTCATCTCTATTCTTCATCTCTATTCTTCATCTCTATTCTTCATCTCTATTCTCCATCTCTATTCTCCATCTCTATTCTTCATCTCTATTCTTCATCTCTATTCTTCATCTCTATTGGTCATCTCTATTCTCCATTTCTATTCTTCATCTCTATTCTTCATCTCTATTCTCCATCTCTATTCTTCATCTCTATTCTCCATCTCTATTCTTCATCTCTATTCTTCATCTCTATTCTCCATCTCTATTCTCCAT